>JANIIK010000927.1:133052-143000 GCA_027704905.1 Muraenolepis orangiensis | reverse complement strand
AAAACATAGAAGAGACTCTTATTTAGAAAACATAGAAGAGACTCTTATTTAGAAAACATAGAAGAGACTCTTATTTAGAAAACATAGAAGAGACTCTTATTTAGAAAACATAGAAGAGACTCTTATTTAGAAAACATAGAAGAGACTCTTATTTAAAAAACATAGAAGAGACTTATTTAGAAAACATAGAAGAGACTCTTATTTAGAAAACATAGAAGAGACTCTTATTTAGAAAACATAGAAGAGACTCTTATTTTGAAAACATAGAAGACTCTTATTTAGAAAACATAGATAACTCTTATTTAGAAAACATAGAAGAGACTCTTATTTAGAAAACATAGAAGAGACTTATTTAGAAAACATAGAAGAGACTCTTATTTAGAAAACATAGAAGAGACTCTTATTTAGAAAACATAGAAGAGACTCTTATTGAGAAAACATAGAAGAGACTCTTATTTAGAAAACATAGAGGAGACTCTTATTTAGAAAACATAGAAGACACTCTTATTTAGAACACATAGAAGAGACTCTTATTTAGAAAACATAGAAGAGACTCTTATTTAGAAAACATAGAAGAGACTCTTATTGAGAAAACATAGAAGAGACTCTTATTTTGAAAACATAGAACTCTTATTTAGAAAACATAGATAATCTTATTTAGAAAACATAGAAGAGACTCTTATTTAGAAAACATAGAAGAGACTCTTATTTAGAAAACATAGAAGAGACTCTTATTTAGAAAACATAGAAGAGACTCTTATTTAGAAAACATAGAGACTCTTATTGAGAAAACATAGAAGAGACTCTTATTTAGAAAACATAGAAGAGACTCTTATTGAGAAAACATAGAAGAGACTCTTATTTTGAAAACATAGAAGACTCTTATTTAGAAAACATAGATAATCTTATTTAGAAAACATAGAAGAGACTCTTATTTAGAAAACATAGAAGAGACTCTTATTTAGAAAACATAGAGGAGACTCTTATTTAGAAAACATAGAGACTCTTATTGAGAAAACATAGAAGAGATTCTTATTTAGAAAACATAGAGGAGACTCTTATTTAGAAAACATAGAAGAGACTCTTATTTAGAAAACATAGAAGAGACTTATTTAGAAAACATAGAAGAGACTCTTATTTAGAAAACATAGAAGAGACTCTTATTTAGAAAACATAGAAGAGACTCTTATTTAGAACACATAGAAGAGACTCTTATTTAGAAAACATAGAAGAGACTCTTATTTGAAAACATAGAAGAGACTCTTATTTAGAAAACATAGATAATCTTATTTAGAAAACATAGAAAGACTCTTATTTAGAAAACATAGAAAAGACTCTTATTTAGAAAACATAGAGAATCTTATTTTGAAAACAGAAGAGACTCAAACAGAGACTTGTTTAAAATATTTCTACATTTCTATCTTTTCCAGATAAATCTCCTCTTGGAGGTCAAATGGTTTGATCCAGATGTGTAGGGTTAATGTGAGGCTTTCAGGTTGAGTGGTTTAATCCAAGGGCAGATATGTAGGGTTATTGTAGGGGCTTTCAGCTTTAGTGGTTTAATCCAGATATTCAGGGTTATTGTTATATATAATATTTATATATTATTTATTATTGTGGGTCTATTAGGTTAAAGAATGTTACACAATATACTGCAGATCAACAGCCTGTCAACATACCTTAAGAGATGCAACACTATCTTGTTATATCAGCATATCAAGTCAGTAATAGTAATAGTATAGTAATAGTTAAATATCACACCAATCGGTTGGTGTCATTACACCAATCATATTGTTGAGTCAATATCACGTATAATACCTGTCTTCTGGGTTCTCTCATTTAGGAACTGCTGCAGTCCAGTGCCAACATAAAATCAAGTCTCATCTGATGCAGAAGTTCAGGCGTGTGTTTGAGGGAATCGCTAAAGCAGGACAGTCAACAGATCTGAATGACTTCTACACAGAGCTCTTCATCACAGAGAGAGTCAGTGGAGAGGTCAACAAGGAACATGAGGTCAGACTGATTGAAACAGCTTCCAGGAAACCAGCCAAGGAGGAAACACCAATCAAACCTGAAGACATCTTTAAACCCTTACCTGGACAAGATCAACCAAGCAGAACCATAATGACAACTGGAGTGGCGGGCATTGGTAAAACCGTCTTAACACACAAGTTCACTCTGGACTGGGCTGAAGGCAAAGCCAACCAGGACATAGACTTCACGCTTCCCTTCACTTTCAGAGAGCTGAATTTACTGAAAGAGAAAGAGTTTAGCTTGATGGAACTTCTTCATCACTTCTTTATTCAAACCAAAGGAATCCTCAGATACGACCGGTTCCAAGTGGTCTTCATCTTGGACGGTCTGGATGAGTGTCGACTTCCTCTGGACTTCCAGAACAATCCAATCTGGACCGATGTCACAAAGTCGACTTCGGTGGACGTGCTGCTGACAAACCTCATCAGGGGCGACCTGCTTCCCTCCGCTCGCATCTGGATAACCACACGCCCTGCGGCAGCCAATCAGATCCCTGCTGAGTGTGTTGGTATGGTGACAGAGGTGAGAGGGTTCACCGACCCACAGAAGGAGGAGTACTTCAGGAAGAGATTCAGAGAGGAGACTCTGGCCAGCACAATCATCTCCCACATCAAGAGATCCCGAAGCCTCCACATCATGTGTCACATCCCACTCTTCTGTTGGATCAGTGCTACAGTTCTGGAGGACATCTTCAAAACAACCCAGACTGGAGAAGAGATGCCCCACACCGTGACTCAGATGTACATCCACTTCCTGAGGGTTCAGTCCATACAGGGGGACAGGAAGTACCATGGGAGAGCTCAAACAGATGCAGTCTGGAGTTCAGAGAGCAGGAAGATCATTGTTGCTCTGGGAAAACTAGCTTTTAACCAGCTGGAGAAAGGCAACCTGATCTTCTACGAGGCAGACCTGGCAGAGTGTGACATGGATATCAGAGCAGCCTCAGTGTACTCAGGAGTGTTCACCCAGATCTTTAAAGAGGAGTGTGGGCTGTACCAGGACAAGGGATTTAGCTTTGTCCATCTGAGCATCCAGGAGTTTCTGGCTGCTCTTTATGTCTTCCTGTCCTTCATGGACACTGGTGTCAATCTGCTCTCAGAAGAACAACCTAAAACAGAGGTCCAACTCATCTACCAGAGTGCTGTGGACAAGGCCTTACAGAGTGAGAACGGACACCTGGACTTGTTCCTCCGCTTCCTCCTGGGCCTCTCTCTGGAGACCAATCAGATTCTCCTACCAGGTTTGCTGAGACAGACAGGAAGTAGCTCACAGACCAATAAGGACACAGTGTCTTACATCAAGAAGAAGATAAGTGGAGATCTCTCTCCAGAGAGAAGCATCAATCTGTTCCACTGTCTGAATGAGCTGAACGACCGTTCTCTGGTGGAGGAGATCCAACAGTACCTGACATCAGGAAAACTCTCCAGAAGATCTCTCTCTCCTGCTCAGTTGTCAGCTCTGGTCTTCATCTTACTGTCATCAGAAGAGGAGCTGGATGTGTTTGACCTGAAGAAATACTCTGCTTCAGCGAAGGGTCTTCTGAGGATGCTGCCAGTGGTCAAAGCCTCCAAAACATCTCTGTAGGTTCACTCATAACATGTGTGAATATGAACACATGTTATTAAGGATTATTAAAGTCATAACAATATACAAAACATATGACCTGGGAGCAGGCTATAGGCGAGGGAGCCTAATTTATTATTTTATTTTCTACTTATTTATTTTCTTCAACTACACAACTAACATTTGGATTGTGAACCATTAGTAACAGCACCACTTCAGTAGGAAGTCCAGTAACAACTGGGTATTATACCAGGAAACACCACAACTGGGTTTTTCCCTAGCCTATTCATATTTGTGAATACTTGTTCTTCAATTTGAATGAATACTGGACAATACTGGACCAGGCTACAAATTACACTCCAATATTGGCTGTTAAATCTTACCTATAGCGCTGTTATCATTTGTTAACCATATATTTCTTATTCATAATGCTAGTAAAGACTGAAGTGGTTTTAATTCTAATAAGCCCTTTCAACCCAGTTCCTAACATGTTCCTGTTGATGTTGTGTGAAGGCTGAATGGCTGTCATCTGTCAAAGAGATGCTGTGAAGCTCTGGCCTCAGTTCTCAGCTCCAACTCCTCCAGTCTGAGAGAGCTGGACCTGAGTACCAACCACCTGCAGGTTTCAGGAGTGAAGCTGCTCTCTGCTGGACTGGGGAGTCCACACTGTACACTGGAGACTCTCAGGTCAGTTCATGCTTTTATATAATTTATGTACAATTCAAAACATGTACATATCATCCATTAGTCACTTTATTGTTATTTGTATTGTAATTTTTATTGTGTATAGTATTTTTATAGTATTGTGTTTTATAAACTCATACTGCAGGAGGGAATGGGGAGTAAGCATTATATTGTACTTGTTGTAAATGGAAAATCAATCTCTTGAATCTTGATTTATAGCCATAAAAGTACAATTTCAGACCCCTAAATAATAAATTTTCAGAGGAATAACGTAACTTATTTAAGATGTTGTTGCCATCATTATATAAGGTGTATGTTTAATTAATAATATACAATACATCTCTAAGTTCACTCATCACATGTATTTTAAGCCACAATATACATAATACTAGAATATTAAAGTTATAATATTATACAAAACATATCTCTAGGTTCAATTATAACAATACAATATATATAATACTGGAATATTAAAGTCATAACAATATACAAAACATATGATCTTGGAGCAGGCTATAGGAGGGAGCCTATTTTAATATTTTATTTTCTAAACTACACATTTGTATTGTGAACCATTAGTAACAGCACCACTTCAGTAGGAAGTCCAGTAACAACTGGGTATTATACCAGGAAACACCACAACTGGGTTTTTCCCTAGCCTATTCATATTTGTGAATACTTGTTCTTCAATTTGAATGAATACTGGATAAAACTGGACCAGGCTACAAATTACACTACAATATTGGCTGTTAAATCCTACCTACAGCGCTGTTATTATTTGTTAAACTTAGATTTCTTATTCATAATGCTAGTAAAGACTGTGTTTTAATGGTGGTTTTAAGTGGTTTTAATTCTAATAAGCCCTTTCAACCCAGTTCCTAACATGTTCCTGTTGATGTTGTGTGAAGGCTGAATGGCTGTCGTCTGTCAGAGAGATGCTGTGAAGCTCTGGCCTCAGTTCTCAGCTCCAACTCCTCCAGTCTGAGAGAGCTGGACCTGAGTACCAACCACCTGCAGGATTCAGGAGTGAAGCTGCTCTCTGCTGGACTGGGGAGTCCACACTGTACACTGGAGACTCTCAGGTCAGTTGGACTCAATGAGCAAACACTTACAGCACAGGCTTTGATATCAGAAGACATTCAACTGGTTTACATCCAAAAGTAAAAGTACCAATTCACACATCTAAATTAAGAATATTCATAAGATTAACTCATTCTGGTGTGTGTGTGTGTGTGTGTGTGTGTGTGTGTGTGTGTGTGTGTGTGTGTGTGTGTGTGTGTGTGTGTGTGTGTGTGTGTTGTCTGGTCACACAGGAAGGTTTTTTACATTGACTACACTTCTCTTGTGTTCATTATTGAACAAGTAAAAGACTTGTGTTCTTTCAACCCAGTTCCTAACATGTTCCTGTTGATGTTCTGTGAAGGCTGAATGGCTGTCATCTGTCAGAGAGATGCTGTGAAGCTCTGGCCTCAGTTCTCAGCTCCAACTCCTCCAGTCTGAGAGAGCTGGACCTGAGTACCAACGACCTGCAGGATTCAGGAGTGAAGCTGCTCTCTGCTGGACTGGGGAGTCCACACTGTACACTGGAGACTCTCAGGTCAGTTGGACTCAATGAGCAAACACTTACAGCCCAGGGTTTGATATCAGAAGACATTCAACTGGTTTACAGCCATAAAAGTACCAATTCACACATCTAAATAGAGAATATTCATAAGCACAACTCGTGTGTGTGTGTGGGTTGTCTGGCTGTCTGGTCACAAAGGAAGGTTTTTTACATTGACTACACTTCTCTTGTGTTCATTATTGAACAAGTAAAAGACTTGTGTTCTTTCAACCCAGTTCCTAACATGTTCCTGTTGATGTTGTGTGAAGGCTGAATGGCTGTCGTCTGTCAGAGAGATGCTGTGAAGCTCTGGCCTCAGTTCTCAGCTCCAACTCCTCCAGTCTGAGAGAGCTGGACCTGAGTAGCAACGACCTGCAGGATTCAGGAGTGAAGCTGCTCTCTGCTGGACTGGGGAGTCCACACTGTACACTGGAGACTCTCAGGTCAGTTGGACTCAATGAGCAAACACTTACAGCCCAGGGTTTGATATCAGAAGACATTCAACTGGTTTACAGCCATAAAAGTACCAATTCACACATCTAAATAGAGAATATTCATAAGCACAACTCGTGTGTGTGTGTGGGTTGTCTGGCTGTCTGGTCACACAGGAAGGTTTTTTACATTGACTACACTTCTCTTGTGTTCATTATTGAACAAGTAAAAGACTTGTGTCCTTTCAACCCAGTTCCTAACATGTTCCTGTTGATGTTGTGTGAAGGCTGAATGGCTGTCATCTGTCAGAGAGATGCTGTGAAGCTCTGGCCTCAGTTCTCAGCTCCAACTCCTCCAGTCTGAGAGAGCTGGACCTGAGTACCAACGACCTGCAGGATTCAGGAGTGAAGCTGCTCTCTGCTGGACTGGGGAGTCCACACTGTACACTGGAGACTCTCAGGTCAGTTGGACTCAATGAGCAAACACTTACAGCCCAGGGTTGGATATCAGAAGACAGTCAACTGGTTTACAGCCATAATTCATGAGAAAAACCTTGTGTGTGTGTGTGTGTGTGTGTGTGTGTGTGTGTGTGTGTGTGTGTGTGTGTGTGTGTGTGTGTGTGTGTGTGTGTGTGTGTGTGTGTGTGTGTGTGTGTGTGTGTGTGTGTGTGCAGGTTGTCTTGCTGTATGGTCACACAGGAAGGCTGTGCTTCTCTGGCCTCAGCTCTGAGCTCCAACCCCTCCCGTCTGAGAGAGCTGGACCTGAGCTACAATCACCCAGGAGACTCAGGAGTTACGCTGCTCTCTGCTGGACTGGAGGATCCACGCTGGAGACTGGACACTCTCAGGTACGGAGAGGACAGCTCAACTCTCAGGGACCGTGTCTCCTACAAGGATTCAACCGGCCGCTAGATGAAGTGGTTTACCAAGGCGGCTGTAACTCATGTTGTGTACAAAGTGATGATCCAGCAGATCATGAGTGTGAATGTTTCAACTGCTCTCTCTTTGTTCCCCCCAGGGTGGAGCATGGTGGAGGATGGAGGCTGAAACCAGCTCCAAAGAAGTGTGAGTGTCTGTTTAGTTTGAGTCATCACAACACACACTCACTCTTTAGATGGAAGGTCCATCCACACAGCAGGAGGTGATGTGAATCAATATTAATATTGATTAGATGAGTCATTTAGCTTATCAATATTAATATTAATATTGATAAGATACAGGGATCTAATCAGGTTTTAGCAGACCGTCTGCCTACCAGTTCCCAAAGAGTCGTAAAGGTTTTATAAAAAATGTACAGTTTGGGTTCCAAAGGAGCAGGTTTAAGGGGCGTGGCCAAACGCTGTCCAACCCCCCCTCACTGGAGCCAGGGGGCGGAGCCAATAGAAAACCACTGTGTGAAAACTGGTTGATCTGGAAGTAGACAACATGTCCCCGTTTGATAACTTTCTACATTTCAGTCCAAAACATCAGAAATGCTGACCAACACGTTTAGAGACCCAAACGGAGCAGCTTTCCCTTTAATATTAGTGTGTGTATTTAATATTATATTATAACAACTACTGTTATTCTTATGATATCATCATCCTTATGGTTCAAATTAGGACCATTGAAGAATAATAACACATATTTATTAGTGTGAATAATGTTTTGAATAGTGATTACTATAAAGAATTATAATTATGAATATTATTATTTTATAATTATTAATTAAACTATTAGTATTATTATTAATAATTAGAATAATAATAATGTTTATTATTATGAGTATTATATATACAATAATTATTCATAATACTATTATTTGTATACAATACTAATAATTCATTAGGATTAGTTATTAATATTATTAATATAAATGTTAAAATAATACTAATATTATTATTATTTTAATTATTATTAATGTTTTTATACATATTACTACTATTATTATTATTATTATTCTTGTTATAGTTGCGTTAGCCATAGGAGAGAATCCTCCTGATTCTACTAATATATTGATCCTCACCCAGAGCCCGTGTGGTAAGCCCCTCCTCTTCCCCTCCATGTTAACTGGTGAGCTAAACGGTGGGCGGAGCTGAACTCCATCAGGGCGGGGCTTCTGTTGACTCCGCCTCCGCCTGTCCTTTTGGTTCAGTTGTTCAAATGGTCTAGAGATGAGACCAGGACTCAATAGGTTTGAAAACAAGGCTTCACGTGAATGAGAATCCTAGCTACGATGAAGTGTGACGCGGTTCCTTCAGCCCACGCCGTCGCCGTGGTGACGCTGAGGGACTGAGAACATCAGGAGAACACAAACTACAGTCTGGCCTCAGTTTCTAGGAACAACAACAACAGTTCAGCAGACTAATCATGTCTTGTTCTCCATCAGATGCGTGTGAACTCACACTGGACCCAAACACAGCCCACAGAGAACTCTCTCTGTCTGAGGACAACAGGAAGGTGACGAGGGTTGAAGAGGAGGAGGAGTATCCTCATCACCCAGAGAGATTTGACTCCCGTCACCAGGTGTTGTGTAGAGAGGCTCTGACTGACCGCTGTTACTGGGAGGTGGAGGTGGAAGGAGGTGTTGATATAGGAGTGACATACAGAGGAATCACTAGGAGAGGAGGGGGTGATGACAGCAGGCTTGGAGGAAACAACAAGTCCTGGAGTCTTCATTGTTATGGTAATTGTTACTCTGTCCAGTACAACAGTAGTCAAACAGTCATAGTTCTCCCCTCCTCTAACAGAGTAGGAGTGTATGTGGACCGACCTGCTGGCTCTCTCTCCTTCTACAGAGTGTCCCCAGATGGAGGAGGGTCCTCAGACACACTGACACTCATCCACACCTTCCAGTCCACATTCACCCAGGAGGACCTCCTCCCTGGGTTTAGGTTAGGGGGGGATTATGGTTCCTCAGTGTCTCTGTGTCCGTTGTAGCAACACACACACACACACACACACACACACACACACACACACACACACACACACACACACACACACACACACACACACACACACACACACACTCACACACCAGGGTTTCCACTAGGATTTCTTCTTGTCGGTCAAATGTCCGGACAGATTGTATTTTCCCGGACAAATTCGAAACTTACCGGTCATGTGTCAGAAACGGGGGGGGGGGGTCATGAAGTCCAACAGGGGGGGGGGGGTCATGAAGTCCAACGGACTAAAGCTGATCTCAGGTCAGTATGAGCATTATTATTAGCGGACATTTTGACCCGCACCTTTTTTTATTTTATTTTTTTATTTATTTTTATTTATTTATTTTTTTTACCCGCTAAAAACCGGTAAATACCGGCTAACGGAAACCCTGACACACACACATAGTATACACTATACACACACACACATAGTATACACTATACACACACACACATAGTATACACTATACACACACACACATAGTATACACTATACACACACACACACATAGTATACACTATACACACACACATAGTATACACTATACACACACACACATAGTATACACTATACACACACACACACACACACACACACACACACACACACAGTGTACACTATACACACACACACACACACACACACACACACACACACACACACACACACACACACACACACAGTATACACTATACACACACACTG
>JANIIK010000927.1:102516-120016 GCA_027704905.1 Muraenolepis orangiensis | reverse complement strand
GACCAAACTAAGAGGTATTGCTGACTTGACTCAGCCTTTGTTCCTCAGCAGGTAGCAGGACAACGAGCCGCCTGACGTCCCTGTGTAGGATAGTGGCTTGCTGGCTCTCTTTTCTCCCGGTAGGGGTGGGTTGGCTCGCTTTTGTTTTTGGAGCCTTTGTTACAGGAACACTGTAGCTTGGGAAGATCCTGACATGGACGTCCCTCACGATGGTCTTCTTTGAAGCTTTGCACTCGGCCACCGCAAAGCAATAGCCCAGAGTCTTGGTCTTTGTAGACTACAAGCCTGTCTGTAGTGGTGCTTGGGAAGGTTGCGCCTTCTTGTGCTGCAAGAAAAATGTCTCTTAAGGCATCTTCCCGTTCCCTTACTGAGATGACCCCTGATAAGGAGACTGCCTCCCACTTTGGACTGTCCACGGCTTGATCTCGGCCACTGAACTTTTTTGCTGCCCTCCAGATCCATGCAACTGTTTTGACCAGTCGGGTTAGAACACTGAACCGCTTGACATCCACAAGGCTTCCGATGGATGACCCTCTTGGTGGCCTCCTTTGTTCTATTTGGACCTGATTTTGTTTTGGTTCTTGTTTCTTTGCCTCGGACCTTGTCAGCACAGCAACAAATGCTTTCCTTTGCAACTTGTTGATGCTTTCTCGGGCAGTGGCTGCTAGCTCCTTGGCTGATCTGATCGGCCACTCACTCTCTGGCAAACTCAAGAACTTTGGCCCATTTTGCCACTCTGAGTATTCATCCAGGCCTTGAGGGCTGGCTCCTCTGGTGATTACGTCCGCAATGTTTTGCGGCCCAGGGATCCACCACCAGTCTTGGATCCTTGTGCTGTTTTGAATCTCTCCGA
The DNA here is from genome assembly GCA_027704905.1 of Muraenolepis orangiensis. NCBI lineage: Eukaryota > Metazoa > Chordata > Actinopteri > Gadiformes > Muraenolepididae > Muraenolepis > Muraenolepis orangiensis. The sequence goes on along the minus strand of JANIIK010000927.1, from coordinate 119,163 downwards.
TCCTATTCGCAAAGAACGTCTGATAGCCATAGCTTTCTCGCTGCACTGCCCCAAGGACTGTTTGGCTATCCACAAAATGGTACCACCTCCCAACTTGGATTCGGCTGTGCAGTTCAAAGAACGTTTTCAGGCGTGAGGCAAACACCGCTCCGCACATCTCTGCTTTGACAGCATCACCTCTGTGGTCCAAGGGAGTTAATTTGGCTTTGGATTCTACCAGCCTGACAATGGAGCCCTGGTCCGAGTTGCTCCACCTTAGGTACATCACTGCTCCATAGGCATGCTCGCTTCCATCCGAGAATGTGATTGCCCAGGGTTCATCAGTGAAGCATAGGGGAGTTAATGCCCTGGTGAACTTAATTTTTCCCAGTTGGTCATACTCCTCGAAGAGTTTAATCGCATCCTCCCTGAGCCCATCTGAGAGTGCCCTGTCCCATGTGTCTTTGACCGGACAGCACTCGCTCCTTGCTTCTTGGAATGCCCTACGTACCAGGATAGCTCCCTTCTGCTTCGCAGGAGTTACCAGGCCAACTGGGTCGTAGAGCCCTGACACTTGGCTGAGCAGTTCTCTTCGTGTCAGGGGGTTTGGAGTCTGGGCTCTGATTTGCTCTTGTAGAAGGTCTTGGCCAAGTCGCATCTTTTGCTTTCTCTTCGAGAAATTGATTGCAAACATGACATGGAGCTTGTCCTCCTCCACTATGTAGCCCAGGCCAAGCGCCTTGTTGTCCTCATCGCGCATCTGATTTGGTAAGACCATGGTCTTTGCCTTGGTCTTCTCCAGCTCGTCGTTGCACTCCTTCCTCCCACTCTGCCCAGAAAAGACCCAAGGCTTAAGCTCAAAACCTCCAGCCTTCAGGATCCGCTCCACATTTGCTGTGATGGTTTTCAGCTGGTCAAGGTTGTTGTGGGATGTGAGGATGTCATCAACGTAGCTCTCCTGTTGGATTACTCGATGCTCCTCTTTGAGGTGGGTGAAAGGAGGGAGGTTAGCAGTTTCACGCATTGCTAGCTGCGCAATGCACCCCGCTGGTTTGTCTCCGATGTTTACTCTCGTTATCAGCGGATTTTTAATAGCACCTGTGTCTCCGAGGTCACTCAAGTCTTGAAGCGCCTTCTCCACAGCTTGAATTAATTCCACTATTTTCCGTGGCTGATTGCTCCTGACAGCTGGCATCCTCTGTAACTCCTCCACTATTTCAATAGCAATGGATGTTTGGTTGCCATAGCGGTTTTCTAGGACACGGAAGATGTCATCTGCAGTGTTGTAAGTAGTGAGGCGAAGGTCCCTTATGATTCTGTCATCCAGACTGTCTAGTAGATGAACCTTTTTCACCTCCCTTGAACCGGTCGGCTCACCCTGTCTCTGGAGTGCTTCCCAGTCCTTCTTCCACCTGTGGAAATCACGTTTGTTGCCGGTGAACTTGGGAAGGGATGTCGGTTTCAACCTGATGGCCGCCACGGGATAATTGGGGGCAATCGGTCCTCTTTCAGCATCCTCCTTTATCCTCCACTGCATGAAGTCGGCTTTTCTGGAAACCAGCTGGGGGACTTCGAGATCGAGGCCCCTTAGGGCATTCTGAATGCCCCTTCTCTCGTCTGGGGGGACCCATCGTTCCCACCGACCGTGCACCTCCTTTGCGGTCCTTACTAGCTCTTGCAGGTGGTTGAGCATGAAGTTATACCCCTCCTGGCTACCGCTGGGTTCTGCAGCAGTGGCGCGTCCACACACAGCCTCTGCTGCCTGTAGTGCTGTGGACATTTCACCAACTCCAAAGTTGGTCCACAGAGCCTCCTGAATTAGACCTTTGACCTCCTTTAGTTTCCCCTCACACTCATTTGCAGTCTTTGTTAGGTCGGCCTTTTGCTGTTCTACTAACACAGCTTCCTCATCTGCGTCCAGCTCCGCCTCCAGATCTGCAATGAATGCAGCTTCCACATCGTCATTAGCCTCCATGACTTTTTCAGCACCTGTTGTGAGCTTCTCAAAGCTGTCTCTGAGCTGTTCTTCAGACATGTCTCCATAGGTCCTGGTAATACTGTTGACCAGACGAGAGAACAATCGTTTTGCCGTCGCTCTCTCCACCTTGAGTTGCTCAACTGGCTTTCCAATAGCTTCTTCAGCCATATTTAATTCCCCAGGTTGCTCAGAGATGAGAAGGTAAGTACACCTGTTCAATGATGATTTTGTGTCGTCTTATTTGAACTTGATTGTTTGTTTCCAGGTTATTGCTCCTGCTGTTCCAGCACACAATTCCTAGATTGACCGTTTCCTGTCTCCAGTTTTCAGGTCTTGCGGTTTTTCACTGTCAAGTTATTTGTTTACTGCAGATTCCCCACTTGATAGGGACGCCATCTACCCGAAGAGTCCAACTGGATTTCACTCAACAAATGACCAAACTGAATTTCTTTTTCTCTTCTTTTATTTTCACCAGAGTACTTTCATTCATTTGGGCCAATTTGAGTGCAGGTGAAAAACCTTTTGGGGAAGGAAATGAAATCACGGTATTAATAAATAATAGTACTGTATAATAATTAATAGTGAACAATATAATACAATCCAACAATTAATAATCAGTAACTAACAAAATACTATACACAACAGCTCATCACCATTCCCCGCGCACATGCAAAGAGCCAAACAAACGCCCACACACACACACGCACACACAGGCTCTTTCCCCGCGCCACAAAGCCAGCGCGAGAGCGGCTAGGCAGCAGCGGTGGCAAGTCCTCCCGAAAGTCTACCAAGGTACAGCATCTTACCGGCTGCCTTCCGGGTGTTAGAGATGGTTCCACATCCGCAGTTTGTCTGTTTAACAGGCTCCTTTCTCCGCGGAGTTTGTGTTCCGCGGTGTCTGTTCACCTGTTTATTTCCGGGACCTCCTCTATTTGTGACGCCGCCTGCTCTTCAATGCGCGTCGATGGGGTTGATTTGAAATTGGCTGCAGCCATGTTTTTCCACAGTATTTCCTTTCTGGTTTGACTTGACAGTCTGTCTGTCTGTCTGTCTGTCTGTCTGTCTGTCTGTCTGTCTGTCTGTCTGTCTGTCTGTCTGTCTGCTCAGCACATCAACCGACTGTTACACACACACAACCGTTGCCAATGGCACATTTGTTCCAATTCTCACCGTGTGTGTGTGTGTGTGTGTGTGTCCCACTACAATGCAGTAGTACTACAATATTCACCACAGATAATCAGTTTGATTTCAGCTACAAATTATATTATTAATACTATTATTATTTATACAAATTGTTATGTTTACTGTTCTACAAACTCTCTCTCTCTCTCTCTCTCTCTCTCTCTCTCTCTCTCTCTCTCTCTCTCTCTCTCTCTCTCTCTCTCTCTCTCTCTCTCTCTCTCTCTCTCTCTCTCTCTCTCTTGGACTTCACAATAAGCAGAAGTAACCTTTAAGCAGAAGCCAGGCAGCACCAGGTGGAGGCAGCTCCTCTCTTTGAGGAGACTAAGGAAACAAGCCTTATAAACTAAACGGTGGACAGCGTTATAAGGTGAGTAGTGAGTGTTGACCAAGGGGTTAAAGAGTATGTCTCTAAACTTGTTATGCACCAGGGAGCCGGTTCCAACTGGAACACTTTGGTGATTTATTCTAAAAGACGTGATGTGTATCCTGATACAAAGTTTGCTCAATACTGAATCAATCAAAATACAAAACTAACAAACCCCGAGTTGAGATCCCCTCCTTAGTCTCACGCAATGTTATATACGACTGTCATGGCGCCTCCCTCACCAAACTGGTTCATTCTGGAACGTTCCAGTACGCCCGTGCTGTCTCACGTGACTTGGCCTCGTGCAGTTCTCAGTAAACCTCTCAATAATTCTCCCTTTGTCTGAACATTCTGGTTATTACATTTCATCACATTCTGAGTTCATTGTCTGCTACGTTTTTAACTGTTATGCAAATGCTTGGTTTATATTATCTCACTGTGTGTGTGTGTGTGTGTGTGTGTGTGTGTGTGTGACTAATATATACAATGTGTATATATATATATATATATACAGTGCATTGTAACTATCTGTCTGGTTATTTGTCTGTGGTTCTCTGTCTGTCTGTCTGTCTGTCTGTCTGTCTGTCTGTCTGTCTGTCTGTCTGTCTGTCTGTCTGTCTGTCTGTCTGTCTGTCTGTCTGTCTGTCTGTCTGTCTGTCTGTCTGTCTGTCTGTCTGCTCAGCACATCAACCGACTGTTACACACACACAACCGTTGCCAATGGCACATTTGTTCCAATTCTCACCGTGTGTGTGTGTGTGTGTGTGTGTGTGTCCCACTACAATGCAGTAGTACTACAATATTCACCACAGATAATCAGTTTGATTTCAGCTACAAATTATATTATTAATACTATTATTATTTATACAAATTGTTATGTTTACTGTTCTACAAACTCTCTCTCTCTCTCTCTCTCTCTCTCTCTCTCTCTCTCTCTCTCTCTCTCTCTCTCTCTCTCTCTCTCTCTCTCTCTCTCTCTCTCTCTCTCTCTCTCTCTCTTGGACTTCACAATAAGCAGAAGTAACCTTTAAGCAGAAGCCAGGCAGCACCAGGTGGAGGCAGCTCCTCTCTTTGAGGAGACTAAGGAAACAAGCCTTATAAACTAAACGGTGGACAGCGTTATAAGGTGAGTAGTGAGTGTTGACCAAGGGGTTAAAGAGTATGTCTCTAAACTTGTTATGCACCAGGGAGCCGGTTCCAACTGGAACACTTTGGTGATTTATTCTAAAAGACGTGATGTGTATCCTGATACAAAGTTTGCTCAATACTGAATCAATCAAAATACAAAACTAACAAACCCCGAGTTGAGATCCCCTCCTTAGTCTCACGCAATGTTATATACGACTGTCATGGCGCCTCCCTCACCAAACTGGTTCATTCTGGAACGTTCCAGTACGCCCGTGCTGTCTCACGTGACTTGGCCTCGTGCAGTTCTCAGTAAACCTCTCAATAATTCTCCCTTTGTCTGAACATTCTGGTTATTACATTTCATCACATTCTGAGTTCATTGTCTGCTACGTTTTTAACTGTTATGCAAATGCTTGGTTTATATTATCTCACTGTGTGTGTGTGTGTGTGTGTGTGTGTGTGTGTGTGTGTGTGACTAATATATACAATGTGTATATATATATATATATATACAGTGCATTGTAACTATCTGTCTGGTTATTTGTCTGTGGTTCTCTGTCTGTCTGTCTGTCTGTCTGTCTGTCTGTCTGTCTGTCTGTCTGTCTGTCTGTCTGTCTGTCTGTATGTCTGTCTGTCTGTCTGTCTGTCTGTCTGTCTGTCTGTCTGTCTGTCTGTCTGTCTGTCTGCTCAGCACATCAACCGACTGTTACACACACACAACCGTTGCCAATGGCACATTTGTTCCAATTCTCACCGTGTGTGTGTGTGTGTGTGTGTGTGTGTCCCACTACAATGCAGTAGTACTACAATATTCACCACAGATAATCAGTTTGATTTCAGCTACAAATTATATTATTAATACTATTATTATTTATACAAATTGTTATGTTTACTGTTCTACAAACTCTCTCTCTCTCTCTCTCTCTCTCTCTCTCTCTCTCGTCTCTCTCTCTCTCTCTCTCTCTCTCTCTCTCTCTCTCTCTCTCTCTCTCTCTCTCTCTCTCTCTTGGACTTCACAATAAGCAGAAGTAACCTTTAAGCAGAAGCCAGGCAGCACCAGGTGGAGGCAGCTCCTCTCTTTGAGGAGACTAAGGAAACAAGCCTTATAAACTAAACGGTGGACAGCGTTATAAGGTGAGTAGTGAGTGTTGACCAAGGGGTTAAAGAGTATGTCTCTAAACTTGTTATGCACCAGGGAGCCGGTTCCAACTGGAACACTTTGGTGATTTATTGTGTGTGCGTGTGTGTATGTGTGTTTGTGTAAGACTAATATATACATGCGTATATATATATGTGTATATATGTATATATGTATATATATGTATCTATATATATATATATATATGTATCTATATATATATATATATATATATATGTATCTATATATATATATATAGTACCTGTGTCTCTCTCTAGAGCACACCCTCCCTCGCTCTCTGTCACACACACACTCTTCCTACGGGTTGTTCTGTTGCTTGTGGTTTCCTGTGTGTGTGTGTGTGTGTGTGTGTGTCTCTGTGTGTTTGTGTAAGACTAATATATACCATGCGTATATATATATATATATATATATATATTTAAAAATATATATATAAAAAAAAAGGAATAATGTTATGTTGGAATGTTATTTGATTGTGTTATTTAATGTTAAGTTTAATGTTTCATGTTAAGTTGATTGTTAACCAAGTTGATTGTTAACCAAGATGCAAGCATGTCATTGTTTTAAGCAGCTAAAGGAAGGGAGATGTTCCATAAAGGCATATGTTAGTAGCCTGTGTTACAGCGACACCTAGGGGTGGGTTTAAAGGTTGCATGTAATACCCGGATGTTGTGGTTATGCGTGGGCGGGAACGTTACTTTAATAAAGCTCTACAGAAACAGAGGATTGCCAGAGAGTCTCAGGTTGAACAACGGGAAAGTTCTGGAAAGGAGTGACAGGGGGGCGGAGTCTAAACAGGGAGCCTGATTGGGAATAGGGAACAGGTGGGCTGACGTGACTACGGTCCTCTGGGACGTTCTCCTGGGTGTAGTAACCCCAGGTGGCCAGGAGGGGGAGCCAGAGGAGCGTGGCTGGAGAGGAGAGTGGTGTGATGCTGGAATCACAACACGTTTATATAATTACACACACACACACACACACACACACACACACACACACACACACACACACACACACACACACACACACACACACACACACACACACACACACACACACACACACACACACACACACACACACACACCACTTATGTAGAGTTAACTACTGGAGCATGTCTTTAATACGTGTTCCCAACACAAGGAATCAATATTCACTTTAAAGTCCCAACAGGACCATCAGTATCTGTTCCCATGGACCACTTGTATTGATGACCAGAAGATCAACCAGGATCCCTGCTACTAACTCATGTGTGTGTGAGTGTGTGTATTTCTATATGTTTGAGTGTGTGTGTGTGTGTGTGTGTGTGTGTGTGTGTGTGTGTGTGTGTGTGTGTGTGTGTGTGTGTGTGTGTGTGTGTGTGTGTGTGTGTGTGTGTTAGATATGAGTAGATATGAGTATCCCCAGCTATGCTGGGGGCATTAAGACCAGTGTCAAGGTTACGGTATTTTTATACAGTTTTCATACAGTATACAGATACACACACACACACACACATACAGTATACAGACACACACACACATACAGTATACAGACACACACACACACACATACAGTATACAGACACACACACACATACAGTATACAGACACACACACACATACAGTATACAGACACACACACACACATACAGTATACAGACACACAGACATACAGTATACAGACACACACACACATACAGTATACAGACACATACAGTATACAGACACACACACATACAGTATACAGACACACACACACACACACACATACAGTATACATACACACACACACACACATACAGTATACAGACACATACACACATACAGTATACAGACACATACACACATACAGTATACAGACACATACACACATACAGTATACACACACACACACAGTATACAGACTCATACACACACAGACATATTGAAATACACATATATTGAAATATACATCAGAATACAAACACCCACCCACAATTTTATACACACACACACTTATATAAATACACACACACACATACACACACACATACTTACACACACACGCACATAGAAATACAGACATGTATATACTGTGTACAGACACACACACACACACACACACATGTTTATATCCATATTATAATTCCCTGGAAGCACAGGCAGACAAGTGGCTTTCTCATAAGGGGTTTATTCCTCTCCGAATCCACCGTGAAAACTACACACAAACAAACAGTATAAATGACAAACATAGAACCATGTTAGACACACAAGAACATTCACAGCATGGGAGATGACTTTAGTAAAGTAATAAACCTCAAATAAATACAAACACAACAACATACCTCGTTGGCTGCATGCTCTGAAAACAGAGGGAAGTATTCTTCAGTCCTTACAACTTTATAAGATAACACTTAAACTAACGTCTCTCTCTCTCTCTCTCTCTCTCTCTCTCTCTCTCTCTCTCTCTCTCTCTCTCTCTCTCTCTCTCTCTCTCTCTCTCTCTCTCTCTCTCTAATCACGTGAGAACAGCACAACGAGATGTGAGCTTGGACTTCACAATAAGCAGAAGTAACCTTACATATATGTATACATATATATGTATAAATATATGTATATATGTATACATGTATATATATATATTTCTATGTATGTATGTATGTATGTATATATATATATATATATATGTATGTATATATATATGTATACATATATATATGTATACATATATATAGTACCAGTGTCTCTCTCTAGAGCACACCCTCCCTCTCTCTCTATCACACACCCACTCTCTCCCTACGGGTTGTTCTGTTGCTTGTGGTTTCCTGTGTGTGTGTGTGTGTGTGTGTGTTTGTGGTGTAAGACTAATATATACCATGCGTATATATATATATATATACGCATGGTGTGTGTATATATATATATATATATATATATATATATATACAGTACATTGTAACTGTCTGTCTGGTTATTTGTCTGTCTGTCTGAGATAGATTTTATTATATAATTATATATATCAATGTCTGTGCTGTCCCTGGGTGTGTGTGTATTTATATCAATGTCTGTGCTGTCCCTGGGTGTGTGTGTATTTATATCAATGTCTGTGCTGTCCCTGGGTGTGTGTGTATTTATATCAATGTCTGTGCTGTCCCTGGGTGTGTGTGTATTTATATCAATGTCTGTGCTGTCCCTGGGTGTGTGTGTATTTATATCAATGTCTGTGCTGTCCCTGGGTGTGTGTGTATTTATATACATGTCTGTGCTGTCCCTGGGTGTGTGTGTATTTATATAAATGTCTGTGCTGTCCCTGGGTGTGTGTGTATTTATATAAATGTCTGTGCTGTCCCTGGGTGTGTGTGTATTTATATAATGTCTGTGCTGTCCCTGGGTGTGTGTGTATTTATATAGATGTCTGTGCTGTCCCTGGGTGTGTGTGTATTTATATAGATGTCTGTGCTGTCCCTGGGTGTGTGTGTATTTATATACATGTCTGTGCTGTCCCTGGGTGTGTGTGTATTTATATAGATGTCTGTGCTGTCCCTGGGTGTGTGTGTATTTATATACATGTCTGTGCTGTCCCTGGGTGTGTGTGTATTTATATACATGTCTGTGCTGTCCCTGGGTGTGTGTGTATTTATATAAATGTCTGTGCTGTCCCTGGGTGTGTGTGTATTTATATAAATGTCTGTGCTGTCCCTGGGTGTGTGTGTATTTATATACATGTCTGTGCTGTCCCTGGGTGTGTGTGTATTTATATAATGTCTGTGCTGTCCCTGGGTGTGTGTGTATTTATATACATGTCTGTGCTGTCCCTGGGTGTGTGTGTATTTATATAGATGTCTGTGCTGTCCCTGGGTGTGTGTGTATTTATATACATGTCTGTGCTGTCCCTGGGTGTGTGTGTATTTATATACATGTCTGTGCTGTCCCTGGGTGTGTGTGTATTTATATACATGTCTGTGCTGTCCCTGGGTGTGTGTGTATTTATATACATGTCTGTGCTGTCCCTGGGTGTGTGTGTATTTATATACATGTCTGTGCTGTCCCTGGGTGTGTGTGTATTTATATACATGTCTGTGCTGTCCCTGGGTGTGTGTGTATTTATATACATGTCTGTGCTGTCCCTGGGTGTGTGTGTATTTATATACATGTCTGTGCTGTCCCTGGTCACGAGGAGATACGAATGGCCAATCGTGGTGTTCGTAACGGATCACATGACAGTGGGAACCTTCCCTAAGGCGGAAAAAACCGTTGACATTTCCTCTCTTTGACTCGACAGAGAGGCGGTTCCTCTTTTTGAGGCGCGACGCGGAGAGAGAGACGGTTCTTCTCTTTCTGAAGACAAAGAGAAGAAGCCTTTTAAACTAAAGGGTGGACAGCGTTATAAGGTGAGTAGTGAGTGTTGACCAAGGGGTTAAAGAGTATGTCTCTAAACTTGTTATGCACCAGGGAGCCGGTTCAAACTGGAACACTTTGGTGATTTATTTTAAAAGACGTGATGTGTGTGTGTGTGTGTGTGTGTGTGTGTGTATGTGTCTCTGTGTGTTTGTGTAAGACTAATATATACCATGCGTATATATTTATATTTATATATGTATATATATATAAATACGTATATATGTATATATATATATATGTGTACATATATGTATCTATATAGTACCAGTGTCTCTCTCTAGAGCACACCCTCCCTCTCTCTCTGTCACACACACACACTCTCCTACGGGTTGTTCTGTTGCTTGTGGTTTCCTGTGTGTGTGTGTGTGTGTGTGCTCTCTGTGTGTTTGTGTAAGACTAATATATACCATGCGTATAAATAAATATATATATATATAAATATAAATATATATATATAAATATAAATATATATATATATATAAATATATATATATATATAAATATATATATATATATATATATATATATATATATATATATATATATATATATATATATAAAAAAAAAGGACTGTTATGTTGTAATGTTATTTGATTGTGTTATTTAATGTTAAGTTGAATGTTTCATGTTAAGTTGATTGTTAACCAAGTTGATTGTTAACCAAGATGCAAGCATGTCATTGTTTTAAGCAGCTAAAGGAAGGGAGATGTTCCATAAAGGCATATGTTAGTAGCCTGTGTTACAGCGACACCTAGGGGTGGGTTTAAAGGTTGCATGTAATACCCGGATGTTGTGGTTATGCGTGGGCGGGAACGTTACTTTAATAAAGCTCTACAGAAACAGAGGATTGCCAGAGAGTCTCAGGTTGAACAACGGGAAAGTTCTGGAAAGGAGTGACAGGGGGGCGGAGTCTAAACAGGGAGCCTGATTGGGAATAGGGAACAGGTGGGCTGACGTGACTACGGTCCTCTGGGACGTTCTCCTGGGTGTAGTAACCCCAGGTGGCCAGGAGGGGGAGCCAGAGGAGCGTGGCTGGAGAGGAGAGTGGTGTGATGCTGGAATCACAACACGTTTATATAATTACACACACACACACACACACACACACACACCACACACACACACACACACACACACACACACACACACACACACACACACACACACACACACACACACACACGTACAGACATACACACAAACATAAAGAAGTACACACACACACATTTATGTACATACACACACACTTACATGTGTTCACTGTCAGTATCTTGGTATGAAGCTGTCTGATAAATGATTAATACATCTTAAGATATGAGGCTGCTTATCAAAGCCATGTTTTATTAATATCTGTTATTGCACCACTAGGGGGCGCTGAATCCACCACCTTCTGGCCAACATGATTAGAGTAAAGGAGACACAGGTGTGTGTGTGGTGTAGGTGTTTGGACTGGTGCTCAACACACACACACTCACACACACACACACACACACAGACATCTCTAGGAGGAAGAGAGGTGGTGAGGGTGGGAGGGAGGGAGGGAGGTGGGGAGAGAAGAGAAGGAGAGAGAGAAGTGGGGAGGGAGGAGGACCCAACGCTCTAACAGACACACACACACACACACACACACACACACACACACACACACACACACACACACTGCAGGAGGGAATGGGGAGGAAGCATTCTGTTGAACTTGTTTAAATGGCTCATAAAACATGTTGAACCTTGAAGTGACCAGAAGAAGAGAGCCAACCCAAGACTTAATGAAGGGTTGATCCAAGGTTTGATGAAGCGTATTCATCCTGTCACCACGGTGACTGAATGACTCAGAGACTCACTTGTTGTCCCAAGGGAGACTCTGAGTCCCAACACGCCGCCTCACTGAGGCTTGACGTTCAACACAGTTCTGGGGAGCTGGAGTTTGTCTTTGGGTGAGGAGGAGAGATGTGGGGGAGGGAGGAGAAGGAGGGAGGGAGGGAGAGGGAGGGAGGAGAAGGAGGGAGGAGGAGGAGGATAGAGGGAGGGAGAGGGAGGAGGAGGAGGGAGAGAGGAGGTGAGGGAGGAGAAGGAGGGAGGGAGGGACAGGGAGGAGGAGGGAGAGGGAGGGAGGAGAAGGAGGGAGGAGGAGGAGGATAGAGGGAGGGAGAGGGAGGAGGAGGAGGGAGAGAGGAGGTGAGGGAGGAGAAGGAGGGAGGGAGGGACAGGGAGGAGGAGGGAGAGAGGTGGTGAGGGAGGAGAAGGAGGGAGGAGGGGAGAGAGGGAGAGGGAGGAGGAGGATAGAGGGAGGGAGAGGGAGGAGGAGGGAGAGAGGTGGGGAGGGAGGAGAAGGAGGGAGGAGGGGTTATCAGTATTTTCACATTATATTTCACTGTTATATTTGTGTGTATTTTTCTCTGGCCACGATATGACGTCATGTTTAAGACAGCAGAAGTTACCTTTAAGCAGAAGCCAGGCAGCACGAGGTGGAGGCAGCTCCTCTCTTTGTGGAGACTAAGGAAACAAGCCTTATAAACTAAACGGTGGACAGCGTTATAAGGTGAGTAGTGAGTGTTGACCAAGGGGTTAAAGAGTATGTCTCTAAACTTGTTATGCACCAGGGAGCCGGTTCCAACTGGAACACTTTGGTGATTTCTTTTAAAAGACGTGATGTGTATCCTGATACAAAGTTTGCTCAATACTGAATCAAAATACAAAACTAACAAACCCCGAGTTGAGATCCCCTCCTTAGTCTCACACAATGTTATATACGACTGTCATGGCGCCTCCCTCACCAAACTGGTTCATTCTGGAACGTTCCAGTACGCCCGTGCTGTCTCATGTGACTTGGCCTCATGCAGTTCTCAGTAAACCTCTCAATAATTCTCCCTTTGTCTGAACATTCTGGTTATTACATTTCATCACATTCTTAGTTCAGTGTGTGTGTGTGTGTGTGTGTGTGTGTGTGTGTGTGTGTGTGTGTGTGTGTGTGTGTGTGTGTGTGTGTGTGTGTGTGTGTGTGTGTGTGTGTGTGTGTGCGTGCGTGCGTGCGTGCGTGCGTGGCACTACAATATTCACCACAGATAATGAGTTTGATTTCAGCTACAAATTATATTATTTCTACTATTATTATTTATACAAATTGTTATGTTTACTGTTCTACCAACTCTCTCTCTCTCTCTCTCTCTCTCTCTCTCTCTCTCTCTCTCTCTCTCTCTCTCTCTCTCTCTCTCTCTCTCTCTGTAAGTATAATAATGCATTCAGGCAATTCAGTATTCTATTGCTTGGCTTAACTTTTTGGTTTAAAATATTTCTTTATAAATGATTATGGGAAGTGCCCTTTTTCTCACTTGAGCTCCTGCCCCCAAACATGTCTGTGCTGTCCCTGGGTGTGTGTGTATTTATATAGATGTCTGTGCTGTCCCTGGGTGTGTGTGTATTTATATAGATGTCTGTGCTGTCCCTGGGTGTGTCAAGTCAAGTCAAGTCAAGTTTATTGTCACTTCACAGTTTACAGTTTAGTATAAAGCAGTGATGTGAAATTCTTGTGTGCAATACCCGACGACAGACAGCAGTTATAAAATAAGATAAAATAAAAATAGATAAAAATAGAATAAAAAATAGAATAAAGAATATAAAATAAAAATAAAAAATGCAATTTATAAAATGCAAAAATCAGCACAAAAAAGAGCAATATATATATATAAATCAATGTAATAAAATATACATTGTTATATGTTATACGCCCTTGTTCAGCAGCCTGATGGCCTGACTGTGGAAGCTATCTCTAAGCCTATTTGTACGACACTTGATACTGCGGTATCGCCTGCCTGACGGTAATAGTGAGTAAAGTTCGTGGCTGGGGTGGGCAATGTCTTTTATAATTCTTTTGGCCTTGGCCACGCACCGCTGGTTGTAAATGTCCAGGAGGGAGGGGAGCTCACCTCCGACGATATACTGGGCCGTCCGCACCACCCTTTGAAGCGCTCTGCGCTCGAGTGCCGTGCAGTTCCCGTACCAGGCGGTGATACACCCTGTCAGAACACTCTCGATGGTGCCGTTGTAGAATGTTCTCAGGATGCGGGGGCCCATGCTGAATTTCTTCAGACGCCTGAGAAAATACAGGCGTTGTTGGGCCCTTTTCACCACGTGTGTGGTGTGCGTGGACCATGTGAGGTCCTCGGAGATGTGCACGCCGAGGAACTTGAAGCTGCTGACCCTCTCTACTGCAACGCCGTCGATGGAGATAGGGCTGTGCTCTCCCCTCTGCCTCCTGAAGTCCACGATCAGCTCCTTGGTCTTCTTGACGTTGAGGGCGAGGCTGTTCTCCTGGCACCACTGCTCCAGCGATCCGACCTCCTCCCTGTAGGCTGTCTCGTCGTCGCCGGCGATCAGGCCCATCACTGTCGTGTCGTCAGCAAACTTGACGATGACGTTGGAGCTGTGCATAGCCATGCAGTCGTGGGTGTAGAGGGAGTAGAGGAGAGGGCTCAGCACGCATCCCTGGGGGGCTCCCGTGTTGAGGGTCAGTGGCTCTGATGTGGTGCTGCCCATCCTCACCACCTGGCGGCGGTCCGACAGGAGGTTCAGTATCCAGCTGCACATGGATGGGGGTACGCCTAGACCTCTCAGCTTGGTGTCGAGCTTGGCAGGAACTATTGTGTTGAATGCTGAGCTGTAGTCCACAAACAGCATTCGCACATAACAGTTCTTCCCCTCCAGGTGGGAAAGGGCAGTGTGGAGGGCCATGGCAATTGCGTCGTCCGTGGATCTATTTTGACGATATGCAAATTGCCATGGGTCCAGCGTGGTAGGTAACACGGAGCAAATAAAGTCCTTGACCAACCTCTCGAAGCATTTGCTAACGATCGAGGTGAGGGCCACAGGTCTGTAGTCATTCAGGCATGTTACCTTGGTTTGTTTAGGGACAGGCACGATGGTGGATATCTTGAAGACCGCGGGGACAACAGCCTGGGACAGGGAGAGGTTGAAGATGTCTGCAAAGACTCCTGCCAACTGGTCTGCGCATGCTCTGAGGACGCGGCCCGGGATGTCGTCGGGGCCTGCCGCCTTACGGATGTTCAGCCGCTTAAAGGTGCGGCGCACATCCGCCTCCGAGATGCGCAGCTGGCTGGTCTCCCCAGTCGGTGCTGGCTTCGGCGGGCTGCCGTTTACGTCGAACCGAGCAAAAAATGTATTTAGCTCTCCTGGGAGGGAGGTAGAGGAGTTCTCTACACAACTGGTTCTCCCTCTAAAGTTCGTTATCTTCTGCAGCCCCTGCCACATACCCCTCGCATCGTGTTTCTTGAATTTATCTTCCACTCTGTCCTTATACTCCCGCTTGGCAGTGACGATGCTCTTACGGAGGTCGTAACGGGCTCTCGTATATTCCTCCGTATTCCCGGAACCAAAGGCGGCGTTACGCGCATGTAGGGCAGCGCGAACATCGCCGTTAATCCACGGTTTCTGGTTGGGATATATCCGAACCGACTTGGTCGGAACAACGTCATCTATGCACTTCTTGATGAACCCGGTGACCGACGACGCGTACTCGTTGATGTTATTGTCCGAGGCAACGCGGAACATGTGCCAGTCAGCGTGATCAAAACAATCCTGCAGCGTAGAATCTGATTGGTCCGACCAGCATTGGACCTCCCTCACAGCGATCGGTTGCTGCTTCAGTCTCTGCCTATAGGCGGGGAGTAGCTGGATAGAGCGGTGATCTGATTTGCCGAACGGTGGGCGGAGGAGGGCCTTGTAGCCATCCCGGAAGGGAGTGTAGCAGTGGTCGAGGATCCGCTCGCCCCGTGTGTTGCTCTTTATGTGTTGGTAGAACTTCGGGAGAACCTTCTTCAGGTTCGCCTTGTTGAAGTCCCCCGCTACGATGAGAGCAGCCTCGGTTACCGCTGTAAACTCCCGAGGTAGCCAGTATGGACGGCACATAAGCATCAGGTACTCCAGGTCCGGGGAACAGAAGGACTTGAGGGGATGTACATGACTTTGGTTGCACCAAGATCTGTTTATCATGAGACATACCCCCCCTCCGCGATCTTTACCGGAGAGAGCCTTTGTTCTGTCCGCCCGGTGTACGGAAAATCCCGTCGGCTCGATAGCTGCGTCGGTAACCCCCTCCGACATCCATGTGTGTGTATTTATATAGATGTCTGTGCTGTCCCTGGGTGTGTGTGTATTTATATCAATGTCTGTGCTGTCCCTGGGTGTGTGTGTGTATTTATATAAATGTCTGTGCTGTCCCTGGGTGTGTGTGTATTTATATAAATGTCTGTGCTGTCCCTGGGTGTGTGTGTATTTATATACATGTCTGTGCTGTCCCTGGGTGTGTGTGTATTTATATAAATGTCTGTGCTGTCCCTGGGTGTGTGTGTATTTATATAAATGTCTGTGCTGTCCCTGGGTGTGTGTGTATTTATATAAATGTCTGTGCTGTCCCTGGGTGTGTGTGTATTTATATACATGTCTGTGCTGTCCCTGGGTGTGTGTGTATTTATATACATGT
>JANIIK010000927.1:100000-101516 GCA_027704905.1 Muraenolepis orangiensis | reverse complement strand
TTGTTTTGAAGAAGTCCTCCAGAACTGTAGCACTGATCCAACAGAAGACTGGGATGTGACACATGATGTGGAGGCTTCGTGATGTCTTGATGTGGGAGATGATTGTGCTGGCCAGAGTCTCCTCTCTGAATCTCTTCTTGAAGTACTCCTCCTTCTGTGGGTCGGTGAACCCTCTCACCTCTGTCACCATGCCAACACACTCAGCAGGGATCTGATTGGCTGCCGCAGGGCGTGTGGTTATCCAGATGCGAGCGGAGGGAAGCAGGTCACCCCTGATGAGGTTTGTCAGCAGCACGTCCACCGAGGTCGACTTTGAGACATCGGTCCAGATCGGATTGTTCTTGAAGTCCAGAGGAAGTCGACACTCATCGAGACCGTCCAAGATGAAGACCACTTGGAACCGGTCGTATCTGCGGATTCCTTTGGTTTGAATAAAGAAGTGATGAAGAAGTTCCATCAAGCTAAACTCTTTCTCTTTCAGTAAATTCAGCTCTCTGAAAGTAAAGGGAAGCGTGAAGTGGATGTCCTGGTTGGCTTTGCCTTCAGCCCAGTCCAGAGTGAACTTGTGTGTTAAGACGGTTTTACCAATGCCCGCCACTCCAGTTGTCATTATGGTTCTGCTTGGTTGATCTTGTCCAGGTAAGGGTTTAAAGATGTCTTCAAGTTTGATTGGTGTTTCCTCCTTGGCTGGTTTCCTGGAAGCTGTTTCAATCAGTCTGACCTCATGTTCCTTGTTGACCTCTCCACTGACTCTCTCTGTGATGAAGAGCTCTGTGTAGAAGTCATTCAGATCTGTTGACTGTCCTGCTTTAGCGATTCCCTCAAACACACGCCTGAACTTCTGCATCAGATGAGACTTGATGTTATGTTGGCACTGGACTGCAGCAGTTCCTAAATGAGAGAACCCAGAAGGCAGGTCTTATACATGATATTGACACAACAATATGATTGGTGTAGTGACAGTACTATAATACATTATAATTAACTAATACTAAAATACATTATAATGAACAATTACTATAATTGACTTTATATGCTGAATTAACAAGATAGTGTTGCATCTCTTAATCTGATACCCCTACAATAACCCTACACATCTGGATCAAACCATTTAACCTCCAAGAGGGTATATATCTGGAAAAGATAAAACTATTTTAAAAGAGCCTCTATGTGAGTCTCATCTTTGATTTTAAAATAAGAGTCTCTTCTTTGTTTTCTAAAAAAGAGTCTCTTCTATGTTTTCTAAATAAGAGTCTCTTCTATGTGTTCTAAATAAGAGTCTCTTCTATGTTTTCTAAATAAGAGTCTCTTCTATGTTTTCTAAATAAGAGTCTCTTCTATGTGTTCTAAATAAGAGTCTCTTCTATGTTTTCTAAATAAGAGTCTCTTCTATGTTTTCTAAATAAGAGTCTCTTCTATGTTTTCTAAATAAGAGTCTCTTCTATGTTTTCTAAATAAGAGTCTCTTCTATGTTTTCTAAATAAGAGTCTTCTATGTTTTCTAAATAAGAGTCTCT
>JANIIK010000927.1:92500-95000 GCA_027704905.1 Muraenolepis orangiensis | reverse complement strand
CCACTGGTGGAGCTGCCCGCAGCGCCACCCACTGGTGGAGCTGCCCGCAGCGCCACCCACTGGTGGAGCTGCCCGCAGCGCCACCCACTGGTGGAGCTGCCCGCAGCGCCACCCACTGGTGGAGCTGCCCGCAGCGCCACCCACTGGTGGAGCTGCGGGCAGCGTGCAAGCAGGCCACACGAGAGAAGGGCTATGTGCATCGTTGTGTTGTGTGTGTGGCGTCGCGTCTCTCCAGGCAGTGAGAGGGTTGTGTTGTGCTATAGCTGTATTATTAATATTAATATTGTTCATGGTTGGTGCCGCTGGCTGCTCTTATCGCGTGTGTTCGGCTCTGTGTGGGCTACAGCCATAATAGGCTATAGCCCATGTGAAACAACGTAGCCTGTTTTTGAGTCATTTTAAATTGATTTAATTAAACAGTCAAACGTTACATTGGTGGTCCGTGGATTAGTTATTATCAAGTTGATTGAAGTTTGCGTAGCCCATACATGCTCGGTCTGTTGACATGACCATGATCCATCGGGACGTTTCATGTAAATGTAGACCTGTGGCATCACCCCGTGTGCAACAGATGTTCTCTTTATAACAGGCCTATGTCTGTGCTGTTGCTATTAATGCACAAATCAGCAAAAAAAAATCCCGGCTCCCCCGGAGACCGTGGTATAGTTCGCGCACACACACACACACACACACACACACACACACACACACACACACACACACACACACACACACACACACACGCTGGAAAATAAAGGAAGCAGAAGCAGTAGGAAACAGGACAATGTTTTTAGTTTTGAGCAAAAACCGTCTGTTTGACGCTCCTACCTCTCCTCTCTGGAGGAGTGTCCATCTTTAAAGTGATCAGGTATATCCATAGACCGGTCACTCTTCATGGAGACACAGCTGGGTCCAGGGGAGTCTGCTCTCTCCTTCTGCTCTGGTCTTCAACACAACACACACACAGCTTTTACTGACACTAACCATGGTGTCCTGATACATCACTGCTGAGCTCTGAGATGGACCACAGTCACAGACACTTAGAGATCCTCTTCTCACCTGTTAGCTCTGCTCTGGCGGCCATGTTCCCCAGACAGAGAGCTTTTAGAGGTAGGATCCCCCTCCTCTCTCTCCTCATTCATAGCAGACCGGAGACCCCAGCCGATTTCAAGAAGCTGGATTCGCAGGTTAACCGGAGATGTTAAGACAGAATTCAGGGAATAGCAGAATCTTCAGTTTCAGATACCAAGCTTAGACTGATCTCAGTTCAGTTATCACGGTGACTCCTGCTGTGAGCCTCACATGCTGCTTCCCTGAGGACTATACTACCAAGCAGGATGTGGGGTTAGTGAGTCACTTCAGGTTAACCCTGAGGACTATACTACCAAGCAGGATGTGGGGTTAGTGAGTCACTTCAGGTTAACCCTGAGGACTATACTACCAAGCAGGATGTGGGGTTAGTGAGTCACTTCAGGTTAACCCTGAGGACTATACTACCAAGCAGGATGTGGGGTTAGTGAGTCACTTCAGGTTAACCCTGAGGACTATACTACCAAGCAGGATGTGGGGTTAGTGAGTCACTTCAGGTTAACCCTGAGGATTATAAGCAGGGTTTGGGGTTAGTGAGTTAAAGATCCTAGTGAGGTAAAGATCCACCATTGTGTGTCACACACACACACACACACACACACACACACACGCACACACACACACACACACACACACACACACACACACACACACACACAAAGGGATAGTTCAGCTCATTTGAAAAAGCTCATAGGGCGATAAAACAGTAATTTCTAAATATACTCTGAGTTTTTCACTATCACCCGCTGCTATTTCCTATTTAATTACATGTTTTGTTGTAAAAAACCTCCTCTCAAACACCCACAGAAGGTGTGTGTGTCTGGGGTCATGGGTGCTGCTGCCGCTGCTCAAACACGTCCTTTCATGTTCCTTCTTTACTCAACAACATCTGACCCATGTCTATATATATAATATAATATATTATATAATATAAGTATAATATAGTTATATAATCTAGTTACCTCTTCTGCGTGGAGCGTGGTCCGGCTCCTGTGGTGATCACAGCCCTATGGGCGCACAGCGGGGATAAAGACAACTGATATAGAATATAGTTATAACTTATATAGAATATAGTTATAACTTATATAGAATACAGTTATAACTTATATAGAATATAGTTATAACTTATATAGAATATAGTTATAACTTATATAGAATACAGTTATAACTTATATAGAATATAGTTATAACTTATATAGAATATAGTTATAACTATATAGAATATAGTTATAACTTCTATAGAATATAGTTATAACTTCTATAGAATATAGTTATAACTTATATAGAATATAGTTATAACTATATAGAATATAGTTATAACTTCTAAAGAATATAGTTATAACTTATATAGAATATAGTTATAACTTATATAGAATATAGTTATAACTTATATAGAATATAGTTAGAACTA
>JANIIK010000927.1:70000-85000 GCA_027704905.1 Muraenolepis orangiensis | reverse complement strand
GAGAGGGGTCAGGGGTCAGAGGTCATTAGGAGCAGGTAGGGCTCAGAGGTCATTAAGGAGCAGGTAGGGCTCAGAGGTCATTAGGAGCAGGTAGGGCTCAGAGGTCATTAAGGAGCAGGTAGGGGTCAGAGGTCATTAGGAGCAGGTAGGGGTCAGAGGTCATTAAGGAGCAGGTAGGGCTCAGAGGTCATTAAGGAGCCGGAAGGGGTCAGAGGTCATTAAGGAGCATACAGCATTACATTACAGTCATTTAGCAGATTATTTTATCCAATTCTACGTAAGATATTAATATGAATATTATAGCATCTAACATCATACACATTTATGTTAAATATATATATAGGAATAGGAATATTATAGATATTAACATCATGCACATTGATATTACTGTATTGACCCGAATATAAGACGGGTTTTTTTTCCTAGAAAAACATCTGAAAAAGAGGTCGTCTTATAATCGGGGTTTAGACTTTTCGATGTGCCGTAATTGCACATGTAATTGCGCAACAACAGATCGCGCCAAACGAGTGTTCCGAGACACCGCGCGACACTTAAAGTAACTCAAAGTCTTAAAGTAACAGTACATAGCAACAGTTACCTGGAGAGATAGAAATGGAGAGACACAGCGACCAACTTGAAAAAAGAAAAAAGCCTGTGTATTTTGACATGCCAACATCTGTCACTGGGCATAAGAAAGGCCACAAATCAGTGATTGTGAAGACTACTGGAAACGAGAAGAGCCGAGTAACGCTCATGTTAACGCGCCTCGCAGATGGGACTGTACCTAAAGAGGCAGGGACTGTACCTAAAGAGGCAGTGACTGTACCTAAAGAGACAGTGACTGTACCTAAAGAGGCAGTGACTGTACCTAAAGAGACAGTGACTGTACCTAAAGAGGCAGTGACTGTACCTAAAGAGGCAGTGACTGTACCTAAAGAGGCAGCCAGCTGGCATTATGGTAGTGCCCAGGCAAAGGGCTGGATGGAGACGGAGCTTGTGGTGGACTGGCTCAAGGTGGTGTGGGGCAGACGGCGTGGGGCACTCAGAAAGAAGAGGAACATGTTGATTCTGGATGCTTTCCGTGGACACTTGACTGAGCCAGTCAAAAAGCAAGTGAAAGAGTTGAATGGTGACCTAGTGATCATACCGGGCGGAATGACAAGCCAGCTGCAGGTGTTGGATGTGGTCGTTAACAAACCATTCAAGGTTCATCTGCGCCAGAGATCCACAGAGTGGCTCCTCCTCCTACCGTTCTATTGCACTACTGTTTCATTGCAATCCAAAAATGAGTCTTGAAAAAGAGGTCGTCTTATAATCGGGGTCGTCTTATATTCGGGTCAATACGGTAATATGAATATTATAGATATTAACTTTATACACATTTATGTTATATATATATAGGAATAGGAACATTATAGATATTAACATCATACACATTGATATTATTATGAATATTATAGATATTAACGTTATACACATTGATATTATGTATGAATATCTTATCGATATTAGGTTAATATCCATAACATTCATATATAATATCAATGTGTATAATGTTATTATTAACATTATATTAACATAACATTGATATTATATATATATATATATATATATATATATAGGAATAGGAATATTATTAATATGAATATAAAATATATTAACATTATACACATTAATATTATATATAGGAATAGGAATATTATGTATATTAACATTATATATATTCATATTCATATGAATAGTATAGATATTCACATATACATATAGATAAACACACACACAGTATCACAGTATATACTGTGTGAGAATAGATAGATAGATAGATAGATAGATAGATAGATAGATAGATAGATAGATAGATAGATAGATAGATAGATAGATAGATAGATAGATAGATAGATAGATTTATGTTATTGGTCCCGTCCATCTCATTGCCTTAAGACACATTTTGTTTACACAAATTCAAAAATAATCTAATGAAAGGACCTTGTCTGCATCTCCGTGTGTATATCAATGTTTAATGTCCTCTCAGTCGGAGCTGGGCTTCCATGTGTTGAACCAACACAACACATTTTAATCTAATCTATGACCATGTGATCATACCGCAGACCAAGCATTATGAAATATAATGTTAGATTATCACGCCAAGCTCAAACTCTGTTCTATCATTTGGAGACATTTGGGACTTCAGATGAGGAGCAAAGCGAGGCTGTCTGTAGAAGCTGCTGCAGCCTCCAAGCCCTCACTGCCCTGACCTCTGAAACCAGCCTCCTTACAAGCTTCATTTAGCAGGGCTGAGCCTCATGGAAAGAAATGCTCCAAGTGGAGCCACATAACCAAGGCCATTTAGTGTAGGAGCAGAGGGATGCCTATGGATTTAATATAGGCCATTTATTTGATGGATTTAGATTATTTCAATGTACCTTTTCATTTAGGTGTTAATATGTCGTGTGCAGCTGTATATGTTCTGAAAGGGAATTCAACATTCAAGATAACTTGATTTATCCCGAGGGAAATTAAGGATGCCTGTTATTCTTGTGAATATGAGTTGTCTTAAATTAAAAGTGCTTGTGACATCATACATGTGGCATTGAGTTAAAACTGAACAATTAGCCAAATTCGTATAAAATACCGATATATATCGTATATCGCCATGCAGCCTAAAAATAGCGGGATATGATTCTTGGTCCGTATCGCCCAGCCCTACTTGGGACCAGTAGCCTAGCAAGCTTTCCACAAGCTGTCATTCCTGGAATGACAGCCCAGGGGGCGCTGTTTTACCATTCTTAAAAACCATGGAGGATTCAAATATAACACATGCAGTATCAACAGGTAGTGAGCAGGGGTGTGTAGTTATATCAGCAGTTGATATTAATATATATATATACGGTAAGTACAGTAAAAATGTACATGACTATCATACAGGTATGTGAACAATAAATATGTAAACTATGAATATGTAAACTATAAATATTTAAACTTTAGTTAGAGGTAGGGAGTTATGATACAGTGCAAGACCGTTGAAGACATTGATGGTGAAAGGATATAGTCAGCAGAGTTCAGAGGTCATATGTTGGACAGCAGAGGGGGGTGGGAGTTCAGAGGAGGGGGGGGCTGTCATCGTGGTACAGAGGTCAGAGGGGGGGGGGGCTGTCATCGTGGTACAGAGGTCAGAGGGGGGGGGGGGCTGTCATCGTGGTACAGAGGTCAGAGGAGGGGGCTGTCATCGTGGTACAGAGGTCAGAGGGGGGGGGGCTGTCATCGTGGTACAGAGGTCAGAGGGGGGGGGGCTGTCATCGTGGTACAGAGGTCAGAGGGGGGGGGGCTGTCATCGTGGTACAGAGGTCAGAGGGGGGTGGGCTGTCATCGTGGTACAGAGGTCAGAGGGGGGGGGCTGTCATCGTGGTACAGAGGTCAGAGGGGGGTGGGCTGTCATCGTGGTACAGAGGTCAGAGGGGGGGGGGGCTGTCATCGTGGTACAGAGGTCAGAGGGGGGGGGGGGCTGTCATCGTGGTACAGAGGTCAGAGGAGGGGGGGGGCTGTCATCGTGGTACAGAGGTCAGAGGGGGGGGGGGCGTGGAGCAGAGTTCAGGGAGATGACAGCTGAGGGGAAGAAGCTGTTCCTCAGCTGCTTGACTTGAAACAGAGGTTCCTGTAGCGCCTCCCAGAGGGGAGGAGGGCCAACAGTCCATGGTTGGGATGAGACCTGTCTTTGGGGTGAGACCTGTCTTTGGGGTGAGAGCTGTCTTTGGGGTGAGACCTGTCTTTGGGGTGAGACCGGTCTTTGGGGTGAGACCTGTCTTTGGGGTGAGACCTGTCTTTGGGGTGAGAGCTGTCTTTGGGGTGAGACCTGTCTTTGGGGTGAGACCTGTCTTTGGGTGAGAGCTGTCTTTGGGGTGAGAGCTGTCTTTGGGGTGAGACCTGTCTTTGGGGTGAGACCTGTCTTTGGGGTGAGACCTGTCTTTGGGGTGAGACCTGTCTTTGGGGTGAGACCTGTCTTTGGGGTGAGACCTGTCTTTGGGTGAGACCTGTCTTTGGGGTGAGACCTGTCTTTGGGGTGAGACCTGTCTTTGGGGTGAGACCTGTCTTTGGGTGAGACCTGTCTTTGGGGTGAGACCTGTCTTTGGGTGAGACCTGTCTTTGGGGTGAGACCTGTCTTTGGGGTGAGACCTGTCTTTGGGGTGAGACCTGTTTTTGGGTGAGACCTGTCTTTGGGGTGAGACCTGTCTTTGGGTGAGACCTGTCTTTGGGGTGAGACCTGTCTTTGGGTGAGACCTGTCTTTGGGGTGAGACCTGTCTTTGGGGTGAGACCTGTCTTTGGGGTGAGACCTGTCTTTGGGTGAGACCTGTCTTTGACTATTTGCTGTGCCTTCCTCACAAAAGGCACAGCAAATAGTCAAAGACACCTCTCACCCCAACTATGTGTATGTGTGTGTATGTCTTTAATACATGTGTAGGTGTGTGCGTATATAGTACTCCGTGTGTGTTTGAGTGCGTGCGTGCGTGTGTGTGTGTGTGTGTGTGTGTGTGTGTGTGTGTGTGTGTGTGTGTGTGTACTTCTCAGTCCGGGTACGCTGGAGAGTCTGTGTCATCAGGACAATCTGTCAAAGCATGAGTGTGTGGGTAGACTTAAACAGGCCGGCTGATTCTCATGCGCTGCAGGTGTGGGGGAATGTAAATGCGGGTTGACGCTGCCCCCTAGTGGAGGCAGGGTGAATAGCCATCGTGACAATTAACATCATACACATTGATATTATTAAGAATATTAGAGATATTAACATCATACACATTGATATAATATATTAATATTATAGATATTAACATTATACACATTGGTATTATATATGAATATAATATAGATAATAGGTTAATATCTATAATATTCATATATAATATCAATGTGTATAACGTTACTATTATTAACATTACACATAACATTGATATTATATTTATATATATATAATTATGAATATCATTAATCAAAATGATTAATGATCTGCACACATGGGGCATAGCAGAGACACCAGCATGCCCATTGTGTTCCAAGCGAGGAACCCTGGAACACATCCTCAGTTGCTGTACAAGGGCACTTGGAGATGGACGGTACAGGTGGAGGCATGACCAAGTCCTGAAGACCATTGCTGAAGCCATCAGCGCAGGACTGGCGTGGTCAAAGCAGTTCCGACACTCCAAGGACACCATCGCCTTTGTCAGAGCTGGGGACAAGCCAACTGCCAGAAAAACATCTGCAGGCATCTTGACGTCTGCAAGAGACTGGCAGTTGTTGGTGGACCTTGAACATCAGCTGAAGTTCCCCAGCCATATTGCAGTCACCACCCTGCGACCAGACATTGTTCTTGTGTCTGAGTCCACCAAGCAAGCTGTGCTGCTGGAGCTGACAGTCCCGTGGGAAGATCGCTTGGAAGAAGCCTTTGAAAGGAAGCTCTCCAAGTACGCAGGACTGGTCAGCGACTGTCAGCAGGCTGGTTGGAGAGCAAGGTGTTTCCCGGTGGAAGTTGGATGCAGAGGATTCGCAGCCCGTTCCTTGGTCAGAGCCTTCAGCAGTTTAGGCATCGAGGGAGTGAGAAAGAGGAGAGCCATCCGCAGTACCACCGATGCGGCAGAGAGGGCCTCAAGATGGTTGTGGCTCAAAAGAGGGGAGCCATGGAGTCATGGTAGCTAGCTAGCCATCTGGACACAAGCTGGGGTCTGATCAGCCCCGGCTGGGTCACCTGGAGGAGGGCGTATGATGTTGCGAGACCCGAAACGTCCTATGATTCCAGGAACATCACTGAAGATGTGTCCAGACTAGGCATCAGTAGATGTATGTACACAGCGAATACCCTGAGTGATCAGTGACAGCCAGGAAAGACTGGATGACAACCATGAATAGTGTGGCGACTACTGGAGAGTCAGTGACAGCCCGGAGAGACGGCAACCGGGGCAGAAAGGGTTGGCAACCCAATCTGCATCCACTGAGAGGAGGAACCCAACCAAGCTACGATGAACTTAATGGAAAAATACCCCCAGGGGTGCCCGAGAGGGGGGGAGGATGAGCACCCCAGTCTGACGGACACAACGGTACAGACCCAGGCAACGACAAACGACTATGAGCAAGCAGTGTACATGCGGTAAAGTCTGCAAGAACATCCATGGCTTAAAGATCCACCGAGCGAGGATGAAGTGCCCGTTGGGAGCAGAAGCAACACAACGCACAGGTGTTACACCTGGTGAGACGCAGGAGGTGCCAGGCCCGGAGTCACCCCATAGTGCCCAGAACCTCCAAGTGTTGCAGACAACTCCCTCGAGCATCAAGTCTGACAGGAGGCGGATCAAATGGCCTGCAGCTAGCATGACCTCACTCTGGAAGCAGTTCGATGACGATGTCGACCAAATTCTGGAGGCAATGGCGAAGGGAGAGGCCGACAGGAAGCTACAAGCTATGACAACAATCATTGTCAGCATCGCAGCTGAACGGTTCGGCGAGGAGGAGAAGAAAAGCTCCGGAACATCTTACTCAAAGAATCAAAGAGCTGTAAGGATCCACAACATCAGAAAGGAGATGAAAGTGCTGAAGTCCCAGTACAAGGCGGCAGGAGAAGAGGAACGCACTGGCCTAGCCCAGCTAATGTGCATCCTTCGGAAAAACATCAGAGTTCTCCGCCGGGCCGAGTGGCATCGGAGGCGGCGGCGCGAGAGAGCACGTAAACGTGCTGCTTTCATCGCTAACCCCTTCAAGTTCACTAAGGATTTGCTGGGGCAGAAGCGCAGTGGCAAACTGGCCTCCTCGCAGGATGACATAGACCAACATCTGAAGCAGACGTACAGCGACCCCGCAAGAGAGCAGGAGTTGGGAGAGTGTAACAACCTCATAGACCCCCCTGAACCAGAAGTGCAGTTCGACATGTCGGAGCTGCAGCTAAAGGAAGTCAGGGAGGTTGTCCGCAAAGCAAGGGCAAGCTCTGCTCCAGGACCGAGTGGCACTTCATACAAAGTGTATAAGTACTGTCCCAAACTCCTGCTGCGTCTGTGGTACATCTTGCGAGTCTTCTGGAGAAGGGGGAGGATCCCTGATCAATGGAGAGTGGCTGAAGGGGTATGGATCCCGAAGGAGGAAAACTCCACTCAGCTAGACCAGTTCCGCATCATCTCCCTGCTGTGTGTTGAGGCAAAGGTTTTCTTCAGCGCTGTTTCCAAACGGCTGTGTACCTACCTGGCAGAGAACACCTACATCGATACATCTGTCCAGAAAGGTGGCATTTCAGGAATGCCAGGATGTCTGGAGCATACCGGTGTGGTGACACAGCTTATTCGGGAGGCCAGAGAGAACAAGGGCAACCTGTCAGTGCTGTGGCTTGACCTGGAGAATGCATTCGGCTCCATTCCACACAAGCTGGTTCAGTTCACTTTGACAAAACATCATGTCCCAAGCAGGTGTAGAGACCTCATCGCTGATTATTACAGCAATTTCAGGATGAGGGTCTCTTCAGGAGCAATAACATCCAGTTGGCACAAGGTGGAGATCGGTATCATCACAGGGTGTACTATCTCTGTGACATTGTTCTCCCTAGCCATGAACATGCTCACTAAGTCTGCTGAGCCAGAGTGCAGAGGGCCCCGCACAAATTCCGGACAACGGCAACCACCCATCAGGGCATTCATGGATGACCTCACAGTCATGACAGAATCAGTCCCAGGCTGCCGGTGGATTCTGAAGGGGCTTGAAGAGCTGGTGGAGTGGGCCCGGATGCGTTTCAAACCCGCCAAATCCAGATCAATGGTGCTGAGGAAAGGGAAGGTGGTGGACAAGTTCCGGTTTAACATCGCAGACACAGCCATCCCATCTATCTCAGAGAAGCCAGTCAAGAGCTTGGGAAAAGTTTTTGACTGCTCTCTGAGAGACACAACATCTATCCAGTCGACCTGCACTGAGTTGGATGGCTGGCTGAAATCCGTGGACAAGTCAGGCCTACCTGGGAAGTTTAAAGCCTGGGTCTACCAACATGGCATTCTTCCCAGGATTCTGTGGCCCCTCCTTGTCTATGCGGTCCCTATCTCAACAGTTGAGACCCTAGAGAGGAGGGTCAGCAACCACCTCCGGAGATGGCTTGGGTTACCAAGGAGCCTGAGCAGCATTGCACTCTACGGGAACACCAACAAGCTGCAACTGCCTTTCAAATCCTTGGAGGAGGAATTCAAGGTAACTAGAGCCAGAGAAGTGGTTCAATACAGGGACTCAAGTGATCCGAAGGTGGCTAAAGCAGGGATCCAAGTGAGGACTGGCAGGAAATGGAGGGCAGAGGAAGCAGTTCAAGAGGCAGAGGCAAGGCTGCGTCACAAGAGCCTGGTGGGAGTGGTCACACGAGGTCGAGCTGGGCTAGGATCCTTTCCAACTCCCCAAATGAACACCAGGGGGAAGGAAGGGCGCCGTCTTGTTCAGGAGGAGGTGAGAGCAGCAGTGGAGGAGACAAGAACCTGCAAGGCAGTGGGAATGAAGCAACAGGGAGCTTGGACGAGATGGGAGAATGCGGTTGAGAGGAAAGTGACCTGGGCTGAGCTTTGGAAAGCCGAGCCTCACCGCATCAAATTCCTAATCCAGGCAGTGTATGATGTGCTTCCAAGCCCGTCAAATCTGCACACATGGGGCATAGCAGAGACACCAGCATGCCCATTGTGTTCCAAGCGAGGAACCCTGGAACACATCCTCAGTTGCTGTACAAGGGCACTTGGAGATGGACGGTACAGGTGGAGGCATGACCAAGTCCTGAAGACCATTGCTGAAGCCATCAGCGCAGGACTGGCGTGGTCAAAGCAGTTCCGACACTCCAAGGACACCATCGCCTTTGTCAGAGCTGGGGACAAGCCAACTTCTGCCAGAAAAACATCTGCAGGCATCCTGACGTCTGCAAGAGACTGGCAGTTGTTGGTGGACCTTGAACATCAGCTGAAGTTCCCCAGCCATATTGCAGTCACCACCCTGCGACCAGACATTGTTCTTGTGTCTGAGTCCACCAAGCAAGCTGTGCTGCTGGAGCTGACAGTCCCGTGGGAAGATCGCTTGGAAGAAGCCTTTGAAAGGAAGCTCTCCAAGTACGCAGGACTGGTCAGCGACTGTCAGCAGGCTGGTTGGAGAGCAAGGTGTTTCCCGGTGGAAGTTGGATGCAGAGGATTCGCAGCCCGTTCCTTGGTCAGAGCCTTCAGCAGTTTAGGCATCGAGGGAGTGAGAAAGAGGAGAGCCATCCGCAGTACCACCGATGCGGCAGAGAGGGCCTCAAGATGGTTGTGGCTCAAAAGAGGGGAGCCATGGAGTCATGGTAGCTAGCTAGCCATCTGGACACAAGCTGGGGTCTGATCAGCCCCGGCTGGGTCACCTGGAGGAGGGCGTATGATGTTGCGAGACCCGAAACGTCCTATGATTCCAGGAACATCACTGAAGATGTGTCCAGACTAGGCATCAGTAGATGTATGTACACAGCATATGAATCTAATATATATATACACGAAGGCAGTGGTTATATATATATTAACTTGATATACCTTATTATTAATATGAATATAATATATGTAAACATTGTACACATTGGTATTATATATATATAGGAATAGGAATATTATTAATATGAATATAAAATATATTAACATTATACACATCTATCAATATCAATATTGTATAGGAATATGAATATTATGTATAATAACATTATATATATTCATATTATTATGAATGGTACAGATATTAAAATTATAGACAAGAATATGACTTTTATAAATATGAAATTTATAGAAATTAATATAATAGATATTATAACGTATAATATTACAATTAATATAATTCATATATAGAGATATACATGTAGATAAACATAGATAAACACACACACACACACACACACACACACACACACACACACACACACACACAGTAATTGACCAGGGCAGGTTGTTCAAAGGGTCGTTTCCCCCTCAGTCGTTACATTTTTGAATCAGTCGTTAAGTCTTAATTACATTTACATTTTACATTTACATTTACATTTAGGGCATTTGGCAGACGCTTTTATCCAAAGCGACTTACAAGGTGTACATTAGTTGAAGCAGACAATAGCATAACACTGGGGTACGCAAACATATAAATACAGCAGTTCACAAGTATTCATATTGACAAGATGAATAACACAATTTCGTACTGCTAGGTCACCTGCTTAAGTAGCTGTGATAAGAGCGTGTTAACAACATTAAGGACATACACTTGCTAACATATACAACATGCTAAGAGCT
The DNA here is from genome assembly GCA_027704905.1 of Muraenolepis orangiensis. Taxonomy (NCBI): domain Eukaryota; kingdom Metazoa; phylum Chordata; class Actinopteri; order Gadiformes; family Muraenolepididae; genus Muraenolepis; species Muraenolepis orangiensis. Next base: position 74,725 of record JANIIK010000927.1, on the reverse strand, counting down.
ATTAATGTCAGGACTTAAGCAAGTTTAGGGGTTTCACAAAGGAGAGTCCAGGTGGACTCTGAACAGGTGGGTCTTGAGTCTCTTGCGGAAGCTGGCGAGGGACTCTGCCGTCCTGACATGAGACGGGAGTTCATTCCACCACTGTGGGGCCAGAGCCGTGAAGAGCTGGGTTTTGGACGAGCGATGTTTGGTTGACCTTAGTGAAGGTCGAACAAGTCGCCTGGCAGAAGTTGAGCGGAGCGCTCTGGCTGGGATGTAGGGTTTGACCAACGCCTGGAGGTAGGCCGGGGCAGTTCCATTGACTGCCCTAAAGGTCAGCACCAGAATCTTGAATTTGATGCGAGCATTTACCGGAAGCCAGTGGAGTTCGCGGAAGAGAGGGGTCACGTGGGAGAATTTCGGTAGGTTGAATACCAGGCGTGCTGCTGCGTTCTGGATGCGTTGGAGGGGCTTGGTTGCAGAGGCGGGGAGTCCCGCCAGGAGAGAGTTGCAGTAGTCGAGGCGGGTGATGACGAGCGCTTGGACCAGGATCTGGGCCGCTTCACGTGTGAGGAAGGGCCGGATCCTGCGGATGTTGTAGAGGGCAATTCTGCAAGATCGGGCCACCGCGGTGACGTTGGCATTGCAGGACAGCTGGTCATCTACCACCACACCAAGGTCTCTTGTTGTGGTTGAGGGGGAGACTTGGGTGTTCTCGATGGTGACCAGTAGGTCCATCTGAGGGCAGTCTTTCCCCGGTATGAAGAGGAGCTCAGTCTTGTCAAGGTTGAGCTTCAGGTGGTTGGCGGCTGTCCATCTGCTGATGTCGGCCAGGCATTTCGAGATGCGTGTTGCTATTTGGGTTTCTGAGGGGGGAAAGGAGAGAAACAGTTGAGTGTCATCCGCATAGCAGTGATAGGAGAAGCCATGAGATGCGATTACAGAGCCTAGCGATTTAGTGTAAAGAGAAAACAGAAGGGGTCCCAATACTGAGCCTTGAGGAACTCCGGTGTCCAGGGTGCAGGGTTTGGACAGGGAACCGTTCCATGTGACCTGATAAGTCCGATCTGCAAGGTACGAGGTGAACCAGGATAACGCAGTTCCAGCGATTCCAAGCTCGGCGAGAGTGGAGAGGAGGATCTGGTGGTTCACTGTGTCGAACGCCGCAGACAGGTCGAGAAGGATCAGTACCGATGAGAGGGACGAGCTTCTGGCATCACGAAGAGACTCTGTCACTGCGAGCAGTGCCGTCTCCGTGGAGTGCGCAGCCTTGAAGCCTGACTGGTGAGGGTCGAGGAGATTGTTCTGGGAGAGATAGGAAGAAAGTTGTGAGGAGACAGCCCGTTCAAGGGTTTTGGACAGGAATGATAGGAGAGATACCGGTCTGTAGTTTTGGACATCAGTGATGTCTAGGGATGGTTTCTTGAGGAGCGGCTTGATTCTGGCAGTCTTGAAGGCTGCCGGAAACAGGCCTGCCTCAAGGGAGATGTTGATTTGGGATGTAAGGAAGGGAAGGATATCGCCCGAGATGTCCTGGAGAAGAGAGGAAGGGATTGGGTCGAGGGGGCAGGTGGTAGGGTGGTTAGATGTCACCAGTTTGTTAACTTCATCGGGGGAGAGGGGGTTGAAGCAGGTAAGGTTAGTGGGGGTGGGAGAGGAGGGAGGGAGGAAAGCGGTGGGGGTGAAGGAGGAGGTAATGTCGTTCACCTTCTTCGTAAAGAAGGTGACAAAGTCATCAGCTGAGAGGGAGGAGGGAGGGGGAGTCCTTAAATGTCCTAATCAGTCATTAAGTCTAAATCAGTCCTTAAATGTCCTAATCAGTCGTTAAGTCTTAATCAGTCCATAAATGTCCTAATCAGTCGTTAAGTCTTAATCAGTCCTTAAATGTCCTAATCAGTCGTTAAGTCTTAATCAGTCCATAAATGTCCTAATCAGTCGTTAAGTCTTAATCAGTCCTTAAATGTCCTAATCAGTCGTTAGTTAAACATTCGTTAACTGTGGGTTGTTCAAAGGGTGATTAGCAGAAGTTAATCTGTTAGAGAGTTGGTAGAGGAGAGCAGGGAAACACTGAATAGAGATTTGTTTTAAAGATGATATATTATGTATATATATTTTTAATATAATAATTATTTAGATTTATGTGTTGTATATATGTTAATTGTTGTCTTTCTTGATGGTATCTTCTCTAGCGATGTTGATTCATGTTGTGGAGCAGCAAAAAGTTGGGTAAAAGCTAAACAAGAACCACTAGACATGTCTTAATCATAGTTTAATACACCTTCAGCCAGTGGTTAAAGTTAACCACTGGTTAATCGCCTGAAGATGTTGACCACTAAATACCCTTTGAACAACCTAATTTAACCATGCATTAAAAGTGACCCACTGATTAGCTGACTTAACGACTCGTTAAGAAAGACTTAATGAAAGGTTTATTCAGGGTAGGTTTGTTGAACCGTATGTTAAAGATGTTTGGGTAACTGACAACTGATATATTGATAACCCCACACATGTGTAGCAGGACCACTGGTTCAGGTTCTGTCCCACACTCATCTCTAGGCCCTGAACTCACCATCACCTAAAGTAGGTCAACTCCTCCCCCAGAGCCAACCCCTAATTAACTCAGGGGGGTTTAAGGCCCCTGTGGCATCATGGCAGCCTTTGGTTCGTTTGCTGCCTGCCTGTTGCCACATGGCCACCTTAAGGGGAGGTCAATTGTCAGATACTGGATGTCATGTTTGATCAGCAACTTAATATTCCTCATGGTCATCTTATAGTAGCACTGAATGACATCCATTTGTATGAGCCTACTGTCAGCTTGTATCCTGGTCCACCTGGTGTTCCTTTGGCCAAGTGTGATGCCTGAAGTCCTGTTAACCTGGAGGGATGTGTGTTGTTCCACCCTGGCCCTGCTTAGTACTTTAATATCAATCATACTGAGTAGTGGTAAGTTCATAATTACCTAAGTTAAAATATTTAAATGTGTACTTCTGTATTGTAATTGAATGTACAATGTGTGTTTCCTACTAGGTGGTATCAGCTGCTGTTTTGCTACAATTTTAGTGTATTTTACGGTTTGTTTGGACCAACTGGATAATTGTTTCTTCTGCTTTATACTCATGTGTTGTTTCTTTGCCCCTTGTAGTGGAGTTGGAGCCAGCTAGTGGTGGAGGCACACAGTCTGATTCCCTTCACGGCTTGTAGTGGTAGGAGCTCTAGTGAGTGTTGGTTTGCAGTGAGCACCGGTGGTGGGTAAGGGGGACACAGCCCTGTTAGACTGCCTCCCCCTGGCCGGTGGTGGGTAAGGGGGACACAGCCCTGTTAGACTGCCTCCCCCTGGCCGGTGGTGGGTAAGGGGGACACGGCCCTGTTAGACTGCCTCCCCCTGGCCGGTGGTGGGTAAGGGGGACTCAGCCCTGTTAGACTGCCTCCCCCTGGCCGGTGGTGGGTAAGGGGGACACGGCCCTGTTAGACTGCCTCCCCCTGGCCGGTGGTGGGTAAGGGGGACACAGCCCTGTTAGACTGCCTCCCCCTGGCCGGTGGTGGGTAAGGGGGACACGGCCCTGTTAGACTGCCTCCCCCTGGTTGGTGGTGGGTAAGGGGGTCTCAACAGACAGAACCTTGCAGCCTATTTCCTATACAAGTTATTATAACTCAAGATATATTAATGTCACGTAATATTCATAAACCCCAAATAAGATCTATGTTTCTGTAGGCCTTCCATGACTCTGAAGTCTCACTTAACCGTCATGCTTTAACATCCAGGGCCGATGCATTTAAACATCACAAGTTTTAACAATCAGAACATTTAATCACCTGAGAAGTCGTGTATCACAGACTGACCCTGATATGAGGTGAGGTGAGGAGGTGGGGGAGGTGAGGAGGTGATGAGGTGGGGGAGGTTAGGAGGTAGGGGAGGTGGGAGAGGTGTGTAGGTGAGGGAGGTGGGGGGGTGGGGGAGGAAAGGAGGTGAGGCGGTGAGGAGGTGAGGGAGGTGGGGGAGGTGAGGACGTGGGGAGGTGAGGGAGGTAAAGATATGAGGAGGTGAGGAGCTGGGGGAGGTTAGCGAGGTGAGGAGGTGGGGGGGTGAGGAGGTGGGGAGGTTAGGGAGATGGAGGAGGTGGGGGAGGTGAGGAGGTGAGGAGGTGAGGGAGGTGAGGAGGTGGGGGAGGTGGGGGAGGTTAGGGAGGTAAGGAGGTGGGGGAGGTTAGGGAAGTGAAGAGGTTGGGGAGGTGAGGAGGTGGTGGAGGTGAGGAGGTAAAGTGGTGGGGGAGGAGAGGAGGTGAGGGAGGCTAGGGAGGTGAGGAGGTGAGGGAGAAGAGGAGTTGGGGAGGTGAGGGTGGTGGGGGAGAAGAGGAGTTGGGGAGGTGAGGGAGGTGGGGGAGGTGAGGAGGTGAGGGGGTGGGGAGGTGGGGAGGTGAGGAGGTGAGGAGGTGAGGGAGGTGGGGGAGGGAGGAGGGGGAGGTGAGGGAGGTGGGGAGGTGAGGAGGAGAGGGAGGTTGGCCGCTCCCTCTTCCTCGTGACCAGCACACAGTCCTATAGAACATTCAGTTCTATAGGACTGTCAGTTGGTTTGTTTACGTGGTTCCATGTCCAATAAACGTCCCGTTTGGACTTTGAATTCACCTCCGACTCCCGTCTCTCAGCACTACAGGGTGTGTGTTTCTATATGGGTTTGTGTGTGTATTTATAAATGTGTGTGTGTTTCTATAAGTGTGTGTGTATTTAAATGTGTGTTTGTGTATTTAT
>JANIIK010000927.1:0-65000 GCA_027704905.1 Muraenolepis orangiensis | reverse complement strand
ATGTACATATCATTTAAGTCACTTTGCTGCTCTTTTTTTGTTTATTTTATTGTATATATAATTTTTATTTTATGGTGTTTTTAAGATTTATACTGCGGGAGGGAACGGGGAGTAAGTGTTCCTATGGACTTGTATCTTGTATCTTGTATCATATTTATATACATATACACATACATGCGCATATAGAAGTACACACACACACACTTATGTATAGAAAAACACACACATATGCGTGCATGCACACACACACACACACACACACACACACACACACACACACACACACACACACACACACACACACACACACCACACACACACACACACACACACACACACACACACACACACACACACACACACACTGCAGGAGGGAATGGGGAGGAAGCATTCTGTTGAACTGGTTTAAACTGGCTCATAAAACATGTTGAACCTTGAAGTGACCAGAAGAAGAGAGCCAACCCAAGACTTAATGAAAGGTTGATGGGAGAGAGGTGGGAGGGAGGGAGGGAGGGAGGGAGGGAGGGAGGGAGGGAGGAGGACAAGGAGGGAGAGAGGTGGGGGGGAGGGAGGGAGGAGGACAAGGAGGGAGAGAGGTGGGGAGGGAGGGAGGGAGGAGGACAAGGAGGGAGAGAGGAGGGAGGGAGGGAGGAGGACAAGGAGGGAGAGAGGTGGGAGGGAGGAGGACAAGGAGGTAGAGAGGTGGGAGGGAGGGAGGAGGACAAGGAGGGAGAGAGGTGGGAGGGAGGGAGGGAGGAGGACAAGGAGGGAGAGAGGTGGTGAGGGAGGGAAGGAGGGAGGAGGATAGAGGGAGGGAGGGAGGAGGACAAGGAGGGAGAGAGGTGGGAGGGAGGGAGGAGGAGAAGGATGGAGAGAGGTGGTGAGGGAGGGAGGGAGGAGGAGATGGAGGGAGAGAGGTGGGAGGGAGGGAGGGAGGAGGACAAGGAGGGAGAGAGGTGGTGAGGGGGGAGGGAGGAGGAGAAGGAGGGAGGGAGGGAGGGAGGGAGGGAGGGAGGGAGGGAGGGAGGGAGGGAGGGAGGAGGACAAGGAGGGAGAGAGGTGGGAGGGAGGGAGGGAGGGAGGGAGGGAGGGAGGGAGGGAGGGAGGGAGGGAGGGAGGAGGACAAGGAGGGAGAGAGGTGGGAGGGAGGGAGGAGGAGGACAAGGAGGGAGAGAAGTGGGGGGAGGGAGGGAGGGAGTAGGACAAGGAGGGAGAGAGGTGGGAGGAGGGAGGGAGGAGGACAAGGAGGGAGAGAGGTGGTGAGGGAGAGAGGTGGTGAGGGAGGGAGGGAGGAGGACAAGGAGGGAGAGAGGAGGGAGGGAGGGAGGAGTACAAGGAGGGAGAGAGGTGGGAGGGAGGGAGGGAGGGAGGAGGGAGGGAGGAGGACAAGGAGGGAGAGAGGTGGGAGGGAGGGAGGGAGGAGGACAAGGAGGGAGAGAGGTGGGAGGGAGGGAGGGAGGAGGAGAAGGAGGGAGAGAGGTGGTGAGGGAGGGAGGGAGGAGGAGAAGGAGGGAGAGAGGTGGGAGGGAGGGAGGGAGGAGGACAAGGAGGGAGAGAGGTGGTGAGGGGGGGATGGAGGAGGAGAAGGAGGGAGAGAGGTGGGAGGGAGGGAGGGAGGAGGACAAGGAGGGAGAGAGGTGGGAGGGAGGGAGGGAGGGAGGGAGGGAGGGAGGGAGGGAGGGAGGGAGGGAGGGAGGGAGGAGGACAAGGAGGGAGAGAAGTGGTGAGGGAGGGAGGGAGGGAGGAGGAAAAGGAGGGAGAGAGGTGGGAGGGAGGGAGGGAGGGAGGGAGGGAGGGAGGGAGGAGGACAAGGAGGGAGAGAGGTGGGGGGAGGGAGGAGGAGGACAAGGAGGGAGAGAGGAGGGAGGGAGGGAGGGAGGGAGGGAGGAGGGAGGGAGGGAGTGAGGGAGGGAGGGAGGGAGGGATGGAGGGAGGGGACAAGGAGGGAGAGAGGTGGGAGGGAGGGAGGAGGAGGACAAGGAGGGAGAGAAGTGGGGGGGAGGGAGGAGGACAAGGAGGGAGAGAGGTGGGAGGGAGGGAGGGAGGGAGGGAGGGAGGGAGGGAGGGAGGGAGGGAGGGAGGGAGGACAAGGAGGGAGAGAGGTGGTGAGGGAGAGAGGTGGTGAGGGAGGGAGGGAGGAGGACAAGGAGGGAGAGAGGAGGGAGGGAGGGAGGAGGACAAGGAGGGAGAGAGGTGGGAGGGAGGGAGGAGGACAAGGAGGTAGAGAGGTGGGAGGGAGGGAGGAGGACAAGGAGGGAGAGAGGTGGGAGGGAGGGAGGGAGGAGGACAAGGAGGGAGAGAGGTGGTGAGGGAGGGAAGGAGGGAGGAGGATAGAGGGAGGGAGGGAGGAGGACAAGGAGGGAGAGAGGTGGGAGGGAGGGAGGAGGAGGACAAGGAGGGAGAGAGGTGGTGAGGGAGGGAAGGAGGGAGGAGGATAGAGGGAGGGAGGGAGGAGGACAAGGAGGGAGAGAGGTGGGAGGGAGGGAGGAGGAGAAGGATGGAGAGAGGTGGTGAGGGAGGGAGGGAGGAGGAGATGGAGGGAGAGAGGTGGGAGGGAGGGAGGGAGGAGGACAAGGAGGGAGAGAGGTGGTGAGGGGGGAGGGAGGAGGAGAAGGAGGGAGGGAGGGAGGGAGGGAGGGAGGGAGGGAGGGAGGGAGGGAGGGAGGGAGGGAGGGAGGGAGGGAGGGAGGAGGACAAGGAGGGAGAGAGGTGGGAGGGAGGGAGGGAGGGAGGGAGGAGGAGAAGGAGGGAGAGAGGTGGTGAGTGAGGGAGGGAGGAGGACAAGGAGGGAGAGAGGTTGGAGGGAGGGAGGGAGGAGGACAAGGAGGGAGAGAGGTGGTGAGGGAGGGAGGGAGGGAGGAGGACAAGGAGGGAGAGAGGTGGGAGGGAGGGAGGAGGACAAGGAGGGAGAGAGGTGGGAGGGAGGGAGGGAGGAGGACAAGGAGGGAGAGAGGTGGTGAGGGAGGGAGGGAGGAGGACAAGGAGGGAGAGAGGTGGGAGGGAGGAAGGGAGGGAGGGAGGGAGGGAGGGAGGGAGGGAGGGAGGGAGGGAGGACAAGGAGGGAGAGAGGTGGTGAGGGAGGGAGGGAGGGAGGGAGGACAAGGAGGGAGAGAGGTGGGGGGAGGGAGGAGGAGAAGGAGGGAGAGAGGTGGGAGGGAGGGAGGGAGGAGGAGGGAGAGAGGTGGGGAGGAGAAGGAGGGAGGAGGATAGAGGGAGAGAGGGAGGAGGAGAAAGAGAAGTGGGGATGGAGGGAGGAGGAGAAGGGAGAGAGGTGGGGAGAGAAGAGAAGGAGAACGAGAGATAGGGGAGAGAGGTGGGGAGGGAGGAGGGAGTAGGTTAGATGGAGGGAGGGAGAGGGAGGAGGAGGAAGAGAGGTGGTGAGGGAGGGAGGGAGGGAGGGAGGGAGGAGTAGAAGGAGGGAGAGAGGTGAAGAGGGAGAAGGAGAACAAGGGAGAGAGGTGGGGAGGGAGGGAGGAGGAGAAGGAGGGAGAGAGATAGGGGAGAGAGGTGGGGAGGGAGGGGGAAAAGGAGGGAGTAGGTTAGAGGGAGGGAGGGAGAGGGAGGAGGAGGAAGAGAGGTGGTGAGGGAGGGAGGGAGGGAGGGAGGAGGAGAAGGAGGGAGAGAGGTGGGGAGGGAAAGGGAGGGAGAGAGAGGAGGGGAGGGAGATTGAGGTTAGGGTTAGTGGTGGTGGTGTAAGCAGGGGGTGGTGTAAGCAGGGGGTGGTGTAACGCTGGGGGTGGTGTAACCAGGGGGTGGTGTAAGCAGGGGGTGGTGTAACGCTGGGGGTGGTGTAAGCAGGGGGTGGTGTAAGCAGGGGGTGGTGTAACCAGGGGGTGGTGTAACCAGGGGGTGGTGTAAGCAGGGGGTGGTGTAAGCAGGGGGTGGTGTAACCAGGGGGTGGTGTAAGCAGGGGGTGGTGTAACCAGGGGGTGGTGTAACGCTGGGGGTGGTGTAAGCAGGGGGTGGTGTAACCAGGGGGTGGTGTAACGCTGGGGGTGGTGTAACCAGGGGGTGGTGTAACGCTGGGGGTGGTGTAAGCAGGGGGTGGTGTAACGCAGGGGGTGGTGTAACCAGGGGGTGGTGTAACGCAGGGGGTGGTGTAACCAGGGGGTGGTGTAACGCTGGGGGTGGTGTAACCAGGGGGTGGTGTAACGCAGGGGGTGGTGTAACGCAGGGGGTGGTGTAACCAGGGGGTGGTGTAACCAGGGGGTGGTGTAAGCAGGGGGTGGTGTAACCAGGGGGTGGTGTAACGCTGGGGGTGGTGTAACCAGGGGGTGGTGTAACGCAGGGGGTGGTGTAACCAGGGGGTGGTGTAACGCTGGGGGTGGTGTAACCAGGGGGTGGTGTAACGCTGGGGGTGGTGTAACGCAGGGGGTGGTGTAACCAGGGGGTGGTGTAACGCTGGGGGTGGTGTAACCAGGGGGTGGTGTAACCAGGGGGTGGTGTAACGCAGGGGGTGGTGTAACCAGGGGGTGGTGTAACGCTGGGGGTGGTGTAACCAGGGGGTGGTGTAACCAGGGGGTGGTGTAACGCTGGGGGTGGTGTAACCAGGGGGTGGTGTAACGCTGGGGGTGGTGTAACCAGGGGGTGGTGTAACGCAGGGGGTGGTGTAACCAGGGGGTGGTGTAACGCGGGGGTGGTGTAACGCAGGGGGTGGTGTAAGCAGGGGGTGGTGTAACCAGGGGGTGGTGTAACGCTGGGGGTGGTGTAACCAGGGGGTGGTGTAACGCTGGGGGTGGTGTAAGCAGGGGGTGGTGTAACCAGGGGGTGGTGTAACGCTGGGGGTGGTGTAACCAGGGGGTGGTGTAACCAGGGGGTGGTGTAACGCTGGGGTGGTGTAACCAGGGGGTGGTGTAACGCTGGGGGTGGTGTAACCAGGGGGTGGTGTAACCAGGGGGTGGTGTAACGCTGGGGGTGGTGTAACCAGGGGGTGGTGTAACGCTGGGGTGGTGTAACCAGGGGGTGGTGTAACGCTGGGGGTGGTGTAAGCTGGGGGTGGTGTAACCAGGGGGTGGTGTAAGCAGGGGGTGGTGTAACCAGGGGGTGGTGTAACGCTGGGGGTGGTGTAACCAGGGGGTGGTGTAACGCTAGGGGTGGTGTAACGCAGGGGGTGGTGTAACCAGGGGGTGGTGTAACCAGGGTGTAACCAACAACACACACATCTCTCACAGCCTTGGGAACCACCTACTTAGACATGGACACGCTACAAGCTCACACATGTGGACACACACTACGGAAAACAGACACTTCAACGCTTGAACACACGCTCTCTCTCTCTCTCTCTCTCTCTCTCTCTCTCTCTCTCTCTCTCTCTCTCTCTCTCTCTCTCTCTCTCTCTCTCTCTCTCTCTCTCTCTCTCCCCCCCCCCCCCCCCCCACACACACACACACGACCACGCAGCAGAGCTTCTGATTCGGTGGTCTTTCGTGTCTGTTTTCAGAGCATTCTCTATCCCCGGGGGGAGAACAGGAAGTCATGTGTGACATCACATCCACCTCCCCCTGGTCTGAAACCCTTTCCCCCCCAGTTCCCCTCACTGTTTTAGACCAGTTATCCTCCCTCCCCCTCCCACTCTCCTCCTCCCTCCTCTCTCCTCCATCCCACTCTGCTCCTCCCTCCACTCTCCTCCTCCCTCCCACTCTCCTCCTCCCTCCACTCTCCTCCTCCCTCCCACTCTCCTCCTCCCTCCCTCTCTGCTCCTCCTCCTCCTCCTCCTCCTCCACCTCCACCTCTTCCTCCTCCTCCTCCTCCTCCTCTTCCTCCTCCCCTCCCAAAGCTATCCGTCGTCTTTAGCGCCGGTGGAGCTAGCTAGGGCTGGCGGAGCTAGCTAGCGCTGGGCGAGGGGAGGGAGGAACAATGACAGGAAATGGGGAGGAGGGAGGGACTTCCTGTGGGCGGAGCCTGAGTGCAGGAAGGGCTCACCCCTGTGAAGAGGAACCTCTGCTAACAGCCTCATTGTTTCACATGTCCACCCAGAGGCACCACTCCAACACACCAGGGGGTGGTGTAACCAGGGGGTGGTGTAACCAGGGGGTGGTGTAACGCTGGGGGTGGTGTAAGCAGGGGGTGGTGTAAGCTGGGGGTGGTGTAAGCAGGGGGTGGTGTAACCAGGGGTGGTGTAAGCAGGGGTGGTGTAACCAGGGGGTGGTGTAACGCTGGGGGTGGTGTAACCAGGGGGTGGTGTAACCAGGGGGTGGTGTAACGCTGGGGGTGGTGTAACCAGGGGGTGGTGTAACGCTGGGGGTGGTGTAACAGGGGGTGGTGTAAGCAGGGGGTGGTGTAACCAGGGGGTGGTGTAACGCTGGGGGTGGTGTAACCAGGGGGTGGTGTAACCAGGGGGTGGTGTAACGCTGGGGGTGGTGTAACCAGGGGGTGGTGTAACGCAGGGGGTGGTGTAACCAGGGGGTGGTGTAACCAGGGGGTGGTGTAACCAGGGGGTGGTGTAACGCTGGGGGTGGTGTAACCAGGGGGTGGTGTAACGCTGGGGGTGGTGTAACCAGGGGGTGGTGTAACCAGGGGGTGGTGTAACGCTGGGGGTGGTGTAACCAGGGGGTGGTGTAAGCTGGGGGTGGTGTAAGCAGGGGGTGGTGTAACCAGGGGGTGGTGTAACGCTGGGGGTGGTGTAACCAGGGGGTGGTGTAACCAGGGGGTGGTGTAACGCTGGGGGTGGTGTAACCAGGGGGTGGTGTAACCAGGGGGTGGTGTAACGCTGGGGGTGGTGTAACCAGGGGGTGGTGTAATGCTGGGGGTGGTGTAACCAGGGGGTGGTGTAACGCAGGGGGTGGTGTAACCAGGGGGTGGTGTAACGCTGGGGGTGGTGTAACCAGGGGGTGGTGTAACGCTGGGGGTGGTGTAACCAGGGGGTGGTGTAACGCTGGGGGTGGTGTAACGCAGGGGGTGGTGTAACCAGGGGGTGGTGTAACGCTGGGGGTGGTGTAACCAGGGGGTGGTGTAACCAGGGTGTAACCAACAACACACACATCTCTCACAGCCTTGGGAACCACCTACTTAGACATGGACACGCTACAAGCTCACACATGTGGACACACACACTACGGAAAACAGACACTTCAACGCTTGAACACACGCTCTCTCTCTCTCTCCTCTCTCTCTCTCTCTCTCTCTCTCTCTCTCTCTCTCTCTCTCTCTCCTCCCCCCCCCCCCCACACACACACACACCACGCAGCAGAGCTTCTGATTGGGTGGTCTTTCGTGTCTGTTTTCAGAGCATTCTCTATCCCCGGGGGGAGAACAGGAAGTCATGTGTGACATCACATCCACCTCCCCCTGGTCTGAAACCCTTTCCCCCCCAGTTCCCCTCACTGTTTTAGACCAGTTATCCTCCCTCCCCCTCCCACTCTCCTCCTCCCTCCTCTCTCCTCCTCCCTCCCACTCTCCTCCTCCCTCCTCTCTCCTCCTCCCTCCCACTCTCCTCCTCCCTCCCTCTCTCCTCCTCCCTCCCACTCTCCTCCTCCCTCCCTCTCTCCTCCTCCCTCCTCCTCTCTCCTCCTCCCTCCACTCTCCTCCTCCCTCCCTCTCTCTCCTCCCTCCCACTCTCCTCCTCCCTCCTCTCTCCTCCTCCCTCCTCCTCTCTCCTCCCACTCCACTCTCCTCTCCCTCCCTCTCTCCTCCTCCCTCCCTCTCTCCTCCTCCCTCCCACTCTCCTCCTCCCTCCCTCTCCTCCTCCCTCCCTCTCTCCTCCTCCCTCCACTCTCCTCCTCCCTCCCACTCTCCTCCTCCCTCCCACTCTCCTCCTCCCTCCCACTCTCCTCCTCCCTCCTCCTCTCTCCTCCTCCCTCCCACTCTCCTCCTCCCTCTTCTCTCCTCCTCCCTCCTCCTCTCTCCTCCCACTCCCACTCTCCTCCTCCCTCCCACTCTCTCTCCCTCCCTCCTCCCCTCCACTCTGCTCCAGATAAAACATTCTAATAACAGATAAAACATTCTAATAACCCGATAAAACATTCTAATAACCAGATAAAACATTCTAATAACCAGATAAAACATTATAATAACCAGATAAAACATTATAATAACAGATAAAACATTCTAATAACAGATAAAACATTCTAATAACCAGATAAAACACTCTAATAACAGATAAAACATTCTAATAACCAGATAAAACATTATAATAACAGATAAAACATTATAATAACAGATAAAACATTCTAATAACAGATAAAACATTCTAATAACCAGATAAAACATTCTAATAACAGATAAAACATTCTAATAACAGATAAAACATTCTAATAACAGATAAAACATTCTAATAACCAGATAAAACATTCTAATAACAGATAAAACATTCTAATAACAGATAAAACATTCTAATAACCAGATAAAACATTCTAATAACAGATAAAACATTCTAATAACAGATAAAACATTCTAATAACCAGATAAAACATTCTAATAACAGATAAAACATTCTAATAACAGATAAAACATTCTAATAACAGATAAAACATTCTAATAACAGATAAAACATTCTAATAACAGATAAAACATTCTAATAACCAGATAAAACATTCTAATAACAGATAAAACACTATAATAACCAGATAAAACATTCTAATAACCAGATAAAACATTCTAATAACAGATAAAACATTCTAATAACAGATAAAACATTCTAATAACCAGATAAAACATTCTAATAACCAGATAAAACATTCTAATAACAGATAAAACATTCTAATAACCAGATAAAACATTCTAATAACCAGATAAAACATTCTAATAACCAGATAAAACATTCTAATAACCAGATAAAACATTCTAATAACAGATAAAACATTCTAATAACCAGATAAAACATTCTAATAACCAGATAAAACATTCTAATAACAGATAAAACATTCTAATAACCAGATAAAACATTCTAATAACCAGATAAAACATTATAATAACAGATAAAACATTCTAATAACCAGATAAAACATTCTAATAACAGATAAAACATTCTAATAACAGATAAAACATTCTAATAACCAGATAAAACATTCTAATAACCAGATAAAACATTCTAATAACAGATAAAACATTCTGATAACAGATAAAACATTCTAATAACCAGATAATCCTCCCTCCCACTCTGCTCCTCCCTCCACTCTCCTCCTCCATCCCTTTCTCCTCCTCCCTCCCACTCTCCTCCTCCATCCCTTTCTCCTCCTCCCTCCCATTCTGCTCCTCCATCCCTTTCTCCTCCTCCCTCCCATTCTGCTCCTCCCTCCACTCTCCTCCTCCCTCCCACTCTCCTCCTCCCTCCCACTCTGCTCCTCCCTCCACTCTCCTCCTCCATCCCTTTCTCCTCCTCCCTCCCACTCTCCTCCTCCCTCCCACTCTCCTCCTCCCTCCCACTCTGCTCCTCCCTCCACTCTCCTCCTCCATCCCTTTCTCCTCCTCCCTCCCACTCTCCTCCTCCATCCCTTTCTCCTCCTCCCTCCCATTCTGCTCCTCCATCCCTTCTCCTCCTCCCTCCCATTCTGCTCCTCCCTCCACTCTCCTCCTCCCTCCCACTCTCCTCCTCCCTCCCACTCTGCTCCTCCCTCCACTCTCCTCCTCCATCCCACTCTCCTCCTCCCTCCTCCTCTCTCCTCCTCCCTCCCACTCTCCTCCTCCCTCCCTCTCTCCTCCTCCCTCCCACTCTGCTCCTCCACCCACTCTCCTCCTCCCTCCACTCTCCTCCTCCCTCCTCCTCTCTCCTCCTCCCTCCCACTCTCCTCCTCCCTCCCTAATAACAGATAAAACATTATAACATTATAAACATTAACACTGCTCCTCCCTCCACTCTCCTCCTCCATCCCACTCTCCTCCTCCCTCCTCTTCCTCCTCCCTCCTCTCTTCTCCTCCCTCCCACTCCTTCCCCCTCCTCTCTCCTCCTCCCTCCCACTCTCCTCTTCCCTCCTCTCTCCTCCTCCTCCTCTCTCCTCCTCCCTCCCACTCTCCTCCTCCCTCCTCTCTCCTCCATCCCACTCTGCTCCTCCCTCCACTCTCCTCCTCCCTCCCTCTCTCCTCCTCCCTCCCACTCTCCTCCTCCCTCCTCTCTCCTCCTCCCTCCACTCTCCTCCTCCCTCCCACTCTCCTCCTCCCTCCCACTCTCCTCCTCCCTCCTCCTCTCTCCTCCTCCCTCCCACTCTCCTCCTCCATCCCTTTCTCCTCCTCCCTCCCACTCTGCTCCTCCCCCCACTCTCCTCCTCCCTCCCACTCTCCTCCTCCATCCCTTTCTCCTATTCCCTCCCACTCTGCTCCTCCCTCCACTCTCCTCCTCCATCCCACTCTCCTCCTCCCTCCTCCTCTCTCCTCCTCCCTCCCTCTCTCCTCCTCCCTCCTCCTCTCTCCTCCTCCCTCCTCCTTTCTCCTCCTCCCTCCCACTCTCCTCCTCCCTCCCACTCTGCTCCTCCCTCCTCTCTCCTCCTCCCTCCCACTCTCCTCCTCCCTCCCTCTCTCCTCCTCCCTCCCACTCTGCTCCTCCCTCCACTCTCCTCCTCTATCCCACTCTCCTCCTCCCTCCACCTCCTCCTCCTCCCTCCCACTCTCCTCCTCCCTCCCTAATAACAGATAAAACATTCTGATAACCAGATAAAACATTCTAATAACAGATAAAACATTCTAATAACCAGATAAAACATTTTAATAACCAGATAAAACATTCTAATAACAGATAAAACATTCTAATAACCAGATAAAACATTATAATAACAGATAAAACATTCTAATAACAGATAAAACATTCTAATAACAGATAAAACATTCTAATAACCAGATAAAACATTCTAATAACCAGATAAAACATTCTAATAACCGGATAAAACAGTCTAATAACAGATAAAACATTCTAATAACAGATAAAACATTCTAATAACCAGATAAAACATTCTAATAACCAGATAAAACATTCTAATAACCAGATAAAACATTCTAATAACAGATAAAACATTCTAATAACCAAAAAAACATTCTAATAACAGATAAAACCTTCTAATAACAGATAAAACATTCTAATAACCAGATAAAACATTCTAATAACGGATAAAACATTCTAATAACCAGATAAAACATTCTAATAACCAGATAAAACATTCTAATAACCAGATAAAACATTCTAATAACCAGATAAAACATTCTAATAACGGATAAAACATTCTAATAACAGATAAAACATTCTAATAACCAGATAAAACATTCTAATAACAGATAAAACATTCTAATAACAGATAAAACATTATAATAACAGATAAAACATTCTAATAACCAGATAAAACATTCTAATAACCAGATAAAACATTCTAATAACAGATAAAACATTCTAATAACCAGATAAAACATTCTAATAACAGATAAAACATTCTAATAACGGATAAAACATTCTAATAACCAGATAAAACATTCTAATAACCAGATAAAACATTCTAATAACCGGATAAAACATCCTCCCTCCCTCTCTCCTCCTGCCTCCCACTCTCCTCCTCCCTCCTCCTCTCTCCTCCTCCCTCCCACTCTCCTCCTCCCTCCCTCTCTCCTCCTCCCTCCCACTCTCCTCCTCCCTCCTCTCTCCTCCTCCCTCCTCCTCTCTCCTCCCACTCCCACTCTCCTCCTCCCTCCCTCTCTCCTCCTCCCTCCCACTCTCCTCCTCCCTCCCTCTCTCCTCCTCCCTCCCACTCTCCTCCTCCCTCCCACTCTCCTCCTCCGACTCTGCTCCAGATAAAACATTCTAACAACCGGATAAAACATTCTGATAACAGATAAAACATTCTAATAACCAGATAATCCTCCCTCCCACTCTGCTCCTCCCTCCACTCCTCCTCCTCCTCCCTCCCACTCTCCTCCTCCATCCCTTTCTCCTCCTCCCTCCCATTCTGCTCCTCCATCCCTTTCTCCTCCTCCCTCCCATTCTGCTCCTCCCTCCACTCTCCTCCTCCTTCCCACTCTCCTCCTCCCTCCCACTCTGCTCCTCCCTCCACTCTCCTCCTCCATCCCACTCTCCTCCTCCCTCCTCCTCTCTCCTCCTCCCTCCCACTCTCCTCCTCCCTCCCTCTCTCCTCCTCCCTCCCACTCTGCTCCTCCCTCCACTCGCCTCCTCCATCCCACTCTCCTCCTCCCTCCACTCTCCTCCTCCCTCCTCCTCTCTCCTCCTCCCTCCCACTCTCCTCCTCCCTCCCTAATAACAGATAAAACATTATAACATTATAAACATTAACACTGCTCCTCCCTCCACTCTCCTCCTCCATCCCACTCTCCTCCTCCCTCCTCTTTCCTCCTCCCTCCTCTCTTCTCCTCCCTCCCACTCCTTCCCCTCCTCTCTCCTCCTCCCTCCCACTCTCCTCTCCTCTCTCCTCCTCCCTCCTCTCCTCCTCCCTCCCTCTCTCCTCCTCCCTCCCACTCTCCTCCTCCCTCCTCTCTCCTCCATCCCACTCTGCTCCTCCCTCCACTCTCCTCCTCCCTCCCACTCTCCTCCTCCCTCCCTCTCTCCTCCTCCCTCCCACTCTCCTCCTCCTCCCTCCTCTCTCCTCCTCCCTCCCACTCTCCTCCTCCATCCCTTTCTCCTCCTCCCTCCCACTCTGCTCCTCCCCCCACTCTCCTCCTCCCTCCCACTCTCCTCCTCCATCCCTTCTCCTATTCCCTCCCACTCTGCTCCTCCCTCCAGTCTCCTCCTCCATCCCACTCTCCTCCTCCCTCCACTCTCCTCCTCCCTCCACTCTCCTCCTCCCTCCCTCTCTCCTCCTCCCTCCTCCTTTCTCCTCCTCCCTCCCACTCTCCTCCTCCCTCCCTCTCTCCTCCTCCCTCCCACTCTGCTCCTCCCTCCTCTCTCCTCCTCCCTCCCACTCTCCTCCTCCCTCCCACTCTGCTCCTCCCTCCACTCTCCTCCTCCATCCCACTCTCCTCCTCCCTCCACTCTCCTCCTCCCTCCTCCTCTCTCCTCCTCCCTCCCACTCTCCTCCTCCCTCCCTAATAACAGATAAAACATTCTGATAACCAGATAAAACATTCTAATAACAGATAAAACATTCTAATAACCGATAAAACATTCTAATAACAGATAAAACATTCTAATAACCAGATAAAACATTCTAATAACCAGATAAAACATTCTAATAACGAGATAAAACATTCTAATAACCAGATAAAACATTATAATAACAGATAAAACATTCTAATAACAGATAAAACATTCTAATAACCAGATAAAACATTCTAATAACGGATAAAACATTCTAATAACCAGATAAAACATTCTAATAACCAGATAAATCATTCTAATAACCGGATAAAACATTCTAATAACCAGATAAAACATTCTAATAACCAGATAAAACATTCTAATAACGGATAAAACATTCTAATAACCAGATAAAACATTCTAATAACCAGATAAAACATTCTAATAACAGATAAAACATTATAATAACAGATAAAACATTCTAATAACAGATAAAACATTCTAATAACCAGATAAAACATTCTAATAACAGATAAAACATTCTAATAACGGATAAAACATTCTAATAACAGATAAAACATTCTAATAACCAGATAAAACATTCTAATAACGGATAAAACATTCTAATAACCGAATAAAACATTCTAATAACCAGATAAAACATTCTAATAACAGATAAAACATTCTAATAACCAGATAAAACATTATAATAACAGATAAAACATTCTAATAACCAGATAAAACATTCTAATAACAGATAAAACATTCTAATAACCAGATAAAACATTCTAATAAATGATCAATAACAAAACATTTAAAGTGCTCATATTTTCAGGTTTATTTTATAAAACCTAAAGTTAGAAAGAGAATTCATCTTCTTGGAAAACATGTTTCAATATAATTTAATTTGGCCGCATACTCGGCCCTGTAATCCTATGGCCCCATACTCCAGTCTAGTGTAGTGGTTTGACCTGAATATAAATATTACCTAAATATATACATATATATATATATATGTATGTATATATATATATTTATATATATATATGTATGTATGTATGTACGTATGTATAAATATATATATACATATCATACATGCCCAGGTCCCACAGTATACGTATATATATATATATATATATATATATATATACATGTGTACACTATAGCCTTAGTGTGACACATGGACACTCATGGACACTTCATCCCCCTGGATACTTCATCCCCTGGTCACTTCATCCCCATGGACACTTCATCCCCCTGGTCACTTCATCCCCCTGGACACTTCATCCCCTGGACACTTCATCCTCCTGGACACTTCATCCCTCTGGACACACATCCCCCTGGACACTTCATCCTCCTGGACACTTCATCCCCCTGGTCACTTCATCCCCCTGGACACACATCCCCATGGACACTTCATCCCCCTGGATACTTCATCCTCCTGGACACTTCATCCCCCTGGTCACTTCATCCCCCTGGACACTTCATCCTCCTGGACACTTCATCCCCCTGGATACTTCATCCCTCTGGACACTTCATCCCCATGGACACTTCATCCCCCTGGACACTTCATCCCCCTGGACACTTCATCCCTCTGGACACTTCATCCCCATGGACACTTCATCCCTCTGGACACTTCATCCCCTGGTCACTTGATCCCCCTGGACACTTCATCCCTCTGGACACTTCATCCCTCTGGACACTTCATCCCCCTGGATACTTCATCCCCCTGGACACTTCATCCCTCTGGACACTTCATCCCCCTGGACACTTCATCCCTCTGGACACTTCATCCCTCTGGACACTTCATCCCCCTGGATACTTCATCCCCCTGGACACTTCATCCCTCTGGACACTTCATCCCCCTGGATACTTCATCCCCCTGGACACTTCATCCCTCTGGTCACTTCATCCCCCTGGACACTTCATCCCTCTGGACACTTCATCCTCCTGGACACTTCATCCCCCTGGTCACTTCATCCCCCTGGACACACATCCCCATGGACACTTCATCCCCCTGGATACTTCATCCATGCGGATCGCTGTCGGGTGCGGACAAGTACCTCAGGTTGTTGGCTGAGTTCCCGGACCTGACGCAGCCCACCTTCTCTGCGCCCACCACCAAGCATGGGGTGGAGCACCCCATGTGTGTGTATTCATATACATGTGTGTGTGTATTTATATAAATGTATGTGTGTATTTATATAAATGTGTGTGTGTATTTATATAAATGTGTGTGTGTATTTATATAAATGTATGTGTCGCCTTTGTCAGAGCTGGGGACAAGCCAACTTCTGCCAGAAAAACATCTGCAGGCATCCTGACGTCTGCAAGAGACTGGCAGTTGTTGGTGGACCTTGAACATCAGCTGAAGTTCCCCAGTCATATTGCAGTCACCACCCTGCGACCAGACATTGTTCTTGTGTCTGAGTCCACCAAGCAAGCTGTGCTGCTGGAGCTGACAGTCCCGTGGGAAGATCGCTTGGAAGAAGCCTTTGAAAGGAAGCTCTCCAAGTACGCAGGACTGGTCAGCGACTGTCAGCAGGCTGGTTGGAGAGCAAGGTGTTTCCCGGTGGAAGTTGGATGCAGAGGATTCGCAGCCCGTTCCTTGGTCAGAGCCTTCAGCAGTTTAGGCATCGAGGGAGTGAGAAAGAGGAGAGCCATCCGCAGTACCACCGATGCGGCAGAGAGGGCCTCAAGATGGTTGTGGCTCAAAAGAGGGGAGCCATGGAGTCATGGTAGCTAGCTAGCCATCTGGACACAAGCTGGGGTCTGATCAGCCCCGGCTGGGTCACCTGGAGGAGGGCGTATGATGTTGCGAGACCCGAAACGTCCTATGATTCCAGGAACATCACTGAAGATGTGTCCAGACTAGGCATCAGTAGATGTATGTACACAGTGTATTTATATAAATGTATGTGTGTATTTATATAAATGTGTGTGTGTATTTATATGAATGTATGTGTGTATTTATATAAATGTGTGTGTGTATTTATATAAATGTATGTGTGTATTTATATAAATGTGTGTGTGTATTTATATGAATGTGTGTGTGTATTTATATAAATGTGTGTGTGTATTTATATAAATGTGTGTGTGTATTTATATAAATGTGTGTGTATTTATATAAATGTGTGTGTGTATTTATATAAATGTATGTGTGTATTTATATAAATGTGTGTGTATTTATATGAATGTGTGTGTGTGTCTGAGAAATGGTTTAAATGATGTTAAATCGGTTCTATCAGATTTAGTGTGTCGCTAAACATCCGTTGTGTGATCGCTTGGTTCAGAGAACCAGGATGGTGAGGGGGCGGGGCTAGATGACGTCACTTTCCACGAAACCGAAAGTAAACTTTAGTCTCTTTGTGACTCGACAGAAAGGCGTTTCCTCTTGAGGCGCGACGGAGAGAGACGGTTCTTCTTTATGAGACTCGACGGATAAAGAGGGTTCCTCTTTATGAGACTCGACGGAGAGAGACGGTTCTTCTTTATGTGACTCGACGGAGAGAGACGGTTCTTCTTTCTGGAGACTAAGGAAACAAGCCTTATAAACTAAACGGTGGACAGCGTTATAAGGTGAGTAGTGAGTGTTGACCAAGGGGTTAAAGAGTATGTCTCTAAACTTGTTATGCACCAGGGAGCCACTGGAACACTTTGGTGATTTATTTTAAAAGACGTGGTGTGTGTGTGTGTGTGTGTGTGTGTGTGTGTGTGTGTGTGTGTGTGTGTGTGTGTGTGTGTGTGTGTGTGTGTGTGTGTGTGGTGTGTGTGTGTGTGTGTGTGTGTGTGTGTGTGTGTGTGTGTGTGTGTGTGTGTGTGTGTGTGGTGTGTGTGTGTGTGTGTGTGTGTGTGTGTGTGGTGGTGTCGGATTACGTTCTACGCAGAAGCGGTATTTAAGGATCAAACTATATTTATTTAGCCAATGATTATCCTGATACAAAGTTTGCTCAATACTGAATCAACATACAAAACAAACAAACCCCGAGTTGAGATCCCCTCCTTAGTCTCACGCAATGTTATATACGACTGTCATGGCGCCTCCCTCACCAAACTGGTTCATTCTGGAACGTTCCAGTACGCCCGTGCTGTCTCACGTGACTTGGCCTCGTGCAGTTCTCAGTAAACCTCTCAATAATTCTCCCTTTGTCTGAACATTCTGGTTATTACATTTCATCACATTCTGAGTTCATTGTCTGCTACGATTTCAACTGTTAATGAAAATGTTTGCTTTATTTAATCTCACTGTGTGTGTGTGTGTGTGTGTGTGTGT
Organism: Muraenolepis orangiensis; assembly: GCA_027704905.1. Taxonomy (NCBI): domain Eukaryota; kingdom Metazoa; phylum Chordata; class Actinopteri; order Gadiformes; family Muraenolepididae; genus Muraenolepis; species Muraenolepis orangiensis. Next base: position 47,784 of record JANIIK010000927.1, on the reverse strand, counting down.
GTTTGTGTAAGACTAATATATACCATGCGTATATATATGTATATATTTATATATATATATATATATATATATATATATATATACATATACATATATATATATATATGTATAAATATATATATATATATATATGTATATCTCTGTGTGTTTGTGTAAGACTAATACCATGCGTATATATATATATATATATATATATATATATAGTTAAAAATATATATATAAAAAAAGGAATAATGTTATGTTGGAATGTTATTTGATGGTGTTATTTAATGTTAAGTTTCATGTTTCATGTTAAGTTGATTGTTAACCAAGTTGATTGTTAAGCAAGATGCAAGCATGTCATTGTTTTAAGCAGCTAAAGGAAGGGAGATGTTCCATAAAGGCATATGTTAGTAGCCTGTGTTACAGCGACACCTAGGGGTGGGTTTAAAGGTTGCATGTAATACCCGGATGTTGTGGTTATGCGTGGGCGGGAACGTTACTTTAATAAAGCTCTACAGAAACAGAGGATTGCCAGAGAGTCTCAGGTTGAACAACGGGAAAGTTCTGGAAAGGAGTGACAGGGGGGCGGAGTCTAAACAGGGAGCCTGATTGGGAATAGGGAACAGGTGGGCTGACGTGACTACGGTCCTCTGGGACGTTCTCCTGGGTGTAGTAACCCCAGGTGGCCAGGAGGGGGAGCCAGAGGAGCGTGGCTGGAGAGGAGTGGTGTGATGCTGGAATCACAACACGTTTATATAATTACACACACACACACACACACACACACACACACACACACACACACACACACACACACACACACACACACACACACACACACACACACACACACACACACACACACAGTATACACACACACACACACAGTATACAGACTCATACACACACACAGACATATTGAAATACACATATATTGAAATATACATCAGAATACAAACACCCACCCACAATTTTATACACACACACACACTTATATAAATACACACACACACATACTTACACACACACGCACATAGAAATACAGACATGTATATACTGTGTACAGACACACACACACACACACACACACACATGTTTATATCCATATTATAATTCCCTGGAAGCACAGGCAGACACAGTGGCTTTCTCATAAGGGGTTTATTCCTCTCCGAATCCACCGTGAAAACTACACACAAACAAACAGTATAAATGACAAACATAGAACCATGTTAGACACACAAGAACATTCACAGCATGGGAGATGACTTTAGTAAAGTAATAAACCTCAAATAAATACAAACACAACAACATACCTCGTTGGCTGCATGCTCTGAAAACAGAGGGAAGTATTCTTCAGTCCTTACAACTTTATAAGAATACACTTAAACTAACGTCTCTCTCTCTCTCTCTCTCTCTCTCTCTCTCTCTCTCTCTCTCTCTCTCTCTCTCTCTCTCTCTCTCTCTCTCTCTCTCTCTCTCTCTCTCTCCTCTCTCTCTCTCTCTCTCTCTCTCTCTCTCTCTCTCTCTCTCTCTCTAATCACGTGAGAACAGCACAACGAGACGTGAGCTTGGACTTCACAATAAGCAGAAGTAACCTTACATATATGTATACAAATATATGTATATATGTATACATGTATGTATATATATTTCTATATATATATGTATGTATGTATGTATGTATATATATATATATATGTATGTATATATATATGTATACATATATATATGTATACATATATATAGTACCAGTGTCTCTCTCTAGAGCACACCCTCCCTCTCTCTCTATCACACACCCACTCTCCCTACGGGTTGTTCTGTTGCTTGTGGTTTCCTGTGTGTGTGTCTCTGTGTGTTTGTGTAAGACTAATATATACCATGCGTATATATATATATATATATATATATATATATATATATATATATATATATATATAGTATATATATACAGTACATTGTAACTGTCTGTCTGGTTATTTGTCTGTCTGTCTGAGATAGATTTTATTATATAATTATATATATCAATGTCTGTGCTGTCCCTGGGTGTGTGTGTATTTATATAAATGTCTGTGCTGTCCCTGGGTGTGTGTGTATTTATATAAATGTCTGTGCTGTCCCTGGGTGTGTGTGTATTTATATAAATGTCTGTGCTGTCCCTGGGTGTGTGTGTATTTATATAGATGTCTGTGCTGTCCCTGGGTGTGTGTGTATTTATATAAATGTCTGTGCTGTCCCTGGGTGTGTGTGTATTTATATAAATGTCTGTGCTGTCCCTGGGTGTGTGTGTATTTATATAAATGTCTGTGCTGTCCCTGGGTGTGTGTGTATTTATATAAATGTCTGTGCTGTCCCTGGGTGTGTGTGTATTTATATAAATGTCTGTGCTGTCCCTGGGTGTGTGTGTATTTATATAAATGTCTGTGCTGTCCCTGGGTGTGTGTGTATTTATATACATGTCTGTGCTGTCCCTGGGTGTGTGTGTATTTATATAATGTCTGTGCTGTCCCTGGGTGTGTGTGTATTTATATAAATGTCTGTGCTGTCCCTGGGTGTGTGTGTATTTATATAAATGTCTGTGCTGTCCCTGGGTGTGTGTGTATTTATATACATGTCTGTGCTGTCCCTGGGTGTGTGTGTATTTATATACATGTCTGTGCTGTCCCTGGGTGTGTGTGTATTTATATAAATGTCTGTGCTGTCCCTGGGTGTGTGTGTATTTATATACATGTCTGTGCTGTCCCTGGGTGTGTGTGTATTTATATACATGTCTGTGCTGTCCCTGGGTGTGTGTGTATTTATATAGATGTCTGTGCTGTCCCTGGGTGTGTGTGTATTTATATACATGTCTGTGCTGTCCCTGGGTGTGTGTGTATTTATATACATGTCTGTGCTGTCCCTGGGTGTGTGTGTATTTATATAATGTCTGTGCTGTCCCTGGGTGTGTGTGTATTTATATACATGTCTGTGCTGTCCCTGGGTGTGTGTGTATTTATATACATGTCTGTGCTGTCCCTGGGTGTGTGTGTATTTATATACATGTCTGTGCTGTCCCTGGGTGTGTGTGTATTTATATACATGTCTGTGCTGTCCCTGGGTGTGTGTGTATTTATATAAATGTCTGTGCTGTCCCTGGGTGTGTGTGTATTTATATACATGTCTGTGCTGTCCCTGGGTGTGTGTGTATTTATATACATGTCTGTGCTGTCCCTGGGTGTGTGTGTATTTATATACATGTCTGTGCTGTCCCTGGGTGTGTGTGTATTTATATACATGTCTGTGCTGTCCCTGGGTGTGTGTGTATTTATATACATGTCTGTGCTGTCCCTGGGTGTGTGTGTATTTATATAGATGTCTGTGCTGTCCCTGGGTGTGTGTGTATTTATATACATGTCTGTGCTGTCCCTGGTCACGAGGAGATACGAATGGCCAATCGTGGCGTTGGTAACGGATCACATGACAGTGGGAACCTTCCCTAAGGCGGAAAAACCGTTGACATTTCCTCTCTTTGACTCGACAGAGAGGCGGTTCCTCTTTTTGAGGCGCGACGCGGAGAGAGAGACGGTTCTTCTCTTTCTGAAGACAAAGAGAGAAGCCTTTTAAACTAAACGGTGGACAGCGTTATAAGGTGAGTAGTGAGTGTTGACCAAGGGGTTAAAGAGTATGTCTCTAAACTTGTTATGCACCAGGGAGCCGGTTCAAACTGGAACACTTTGGTGATTTATTTTAAAAGACGTGATGTGTGTGTGTGTGTGTGTGAATGTGTGTGTGTCTCTGTGTCTCTGTGTGTTTGTGTAAGACTAATATATACCATGCGTATATTTATATATATATATATATATATATATATATATATATGTATATGTATATATATATATATCAGTGGTGAAGCGTCAGGGCCTTCAAGGTATTCAGAGAAGACCCTGGAACTCTCAGATGAAACCAAAACAATATATTAATTGTATTAATAAAGTAATACAATTTAATAAAATGTAATACAATTTAATAAAATGACTAAATGAGAATGGTATCTGTGTTGTTATCTGTTATATTACAGTTACGTTGATTTGTTTGTCTTTCTCGGTCCATGCACGACGCATTTGAGTGGTTTTGTGTTGGAAAAACAATTCAACCAATCAGATATTTTTCTGGGTTGTTGGGAAGAATATCCTTCAACCAAAGTATTCCCGATGACTTTTGCCCTCAGACTGAATGAGAGCGTATGTTTGGATTTACAATTTGATCAACCAATCATATAGTGATTTGTAGCCAATGGGCGTATTCTTTCAGATTTCCCCACAGCTCAATAGGGAGCTAGGAGGTCTACTGGCTGGAGCGAGAGTGGAGCTAGCGTAGTGCTACGTTGTTTCTACGTAGGATTTTAAGTCAAAATGGCAACAGGCGAAGATGATGTCGTTGCGGATTTATTGTCGGAACCATTTTCAAGACGACCATTCAATGTAAAGATGGACATTATTAAAAAGGCCGTCCAACGCCTGACAATCTTGAGCTGAATCAAGTTGTTAAAGCAGGCTATGTTCGCCATTTTCAGGCTAGCAACTGGGAAAGATACCCGTGGCTAACGGGCTCTACTAGCCACAAGAGGCTCTACTGCTGGGAGTGTTGCTATTTGGGACCGACCAGAGGGCAGGGAATTGGAAAGGCAACTTATTTAGGATCTGAAAAGCGATCATCTTTATGACCTGATGGTGGTCGAACAATTGACCCAGAAGGACAGGAGAATGGATTTGGTCTTTAAGTGAACATCATTGGTGAGTGAGACTCATTTGTCTTTGCTGGTTTTGTCTCAGTGTTGCGTCTCGTTGAGCTGGTTGTTGCATTTTGTTTCCACACACTTGTTGACTGATTAGTTAATGGCTGTCTTGGGTTTGTTAAGCATTGTTGTGCATTAGAATTGAGAGTTTTGACTTGATCTTTCTTTGCATCGCTTAACGTGAAAAGACTTAACGTAACTAAGAGTTACAAACCCGCGATCAATAATCACCTAATTTGCATATGTCTTGTCATTAGCACTTTCACCTTTTCACTTTCATTTTGACAGGTGAAAGTGCTAATGACAAGACATATGCCAGAGACATTTGGTGATTATTGATCGCTATTTTGGAACTTAAAGTTACGTTAAGCCTTTTCACGTGAAGCGTGTTAGACTGTCCCTTTAACCGATAGCCTGTGTGGTGGTCTGTGTTGGGCTGTTACTTCACTACATGGACACTGCTTTACAACTATGGTACACTTGGGAATTGGCTGCGACAATCTGATCTTCCTAAATGAGATAAGGCATAAAGTGACTCCTCCGTGACGTCCGTCTGACTAGAACAACTGAATTTTCGAATGGGGGGGGTCTACAGCAGGGGTTCCCAAAGTGGGGGTATTATGTAAGTCCGTTTAATATGTAAGGGTGACGAATAAAGGAATTCTGATTCAGACAGATTCATGACTATCATTTGCAGGTATAAAAAGCCACACAAAATTTTCGCGATCACGAATACCCCCACCCCCCCCCCCCCCCTTGGACTTCACGATGTTCTCGATGGTGAAGATCTGTGCACACGTTGTTTTTAATGTTCCAGTCCCTCCGGTGATAGAGGGGGGGGGGGGGGGGGTCTGTTATGTTGGGGGTCGCGGGCTGAAAAGTTGGGGAACCCCTGGTCTACAGAAGGTCCAGTTGTGATAGACACACTTCACCACTGATATATATACATATATGTATATATATATGTATATATATAGTACCAGTGTCTCTCTCTAGAGCACACTCTCCCTCTCTCTCTGTCACACACACACACTCATTCCTACGGAGTGTGTGTGTGTGTGTGTGTGACTAATATATACCATGCGTATATATATATATACAGTACATTGTAACTGTCTGTCTGGTTATTTGTCTGTCTGTCATTCTGTCTGTCTGTCTGTCTGTCTGTCTGCTCAGCACATCAACCGACTGTTACACACAACTGTTGCCAATGGCACATTTGTTCCAATTCTGTGTGTGTGTGTGTGCCTGCATGTGTGCCTGCATGTGTGCCTGCATGTGTGCCTGCATGTGTGTGTAATGGTAATGGCTGCTTTTATATAGCGCTTTTATCCAAAGCGCTTTACAAGTCATGCCTCACGTTCACCCATTCATACACCGACGGCGGAGTCAGCCATGCAAGGAGACAGCCAGCATGTCAGGAGCAGTTAGGGTTAGGGGGTCTTGCTCAAGGACACCTCGACAGTTTTTGCTAGGAGGAGCTGGGGGATCAAACCAGCGACCTTTCGGTTATGAGGCGACAACTCTACCTCCTGAGCTCGGCCACACTGCCGTGTGTGTGTGTCCCACTACAATATTCACCACAGATTTCAGCTACAAATTATATTATTGATTTATTATTATTGATATATTATTATATATATATTATATATATATTTATATATATATTATATATATATTTATATATGTATTATATATATATATTTATATTTATATTAATATATATTAATATATATTATATATTATTATTATTTATATATTATTATATATAGAGATAATATATATATAGAGATAATATATATATATTTATATATTTATATATATATTATATATTATTATTATTTATATATTATTTATAAACTAACGGAGCTGTAAAAGTATCCGTGCATCTCTCTCTCTCTCTCTCTCTCTCTCTCTCTCTCTCTCTCTCTCTCTCTCTCTCTCTCTCTCTCTCGCTCTCTCTCTCTCTCTCTCTCTCTCTCTCTCTCTCTCTCTCTCTCTCTCTCTCTCTCTCTCATCTCTCTCTCTCTCTCTCTCTCTCTCTCTCTCTCTCTCTCTCTCTCTCTCCTCTCTCTCTCTCTCTCTCTCTCTCTCTCTCTCTCTCTCTAACCCTAAAGCCAGGCAGCACGAGGTGGAGGCAGCTCCTCTCTTTGTGGAGACTAAGGAAACAAGCCTTATAAACTAAACGGTGGACAGCGTTATAAGGTGAGTAGTGAGTGTTGACCAAGGGGTTAAAGAGTATGTCTCTAAACTTGTTATGCACCAGGGAGCCGGTTCAAACTGGAACACTTTGGTGATTTATGCTAAAAGACGTGTGTGTGTGTGTGTGTGTGTGTGTGTGTGTGTAAGACTAATATATACCATGCGTATATATTTATATGTATATATATATATACGTATATATATGTGTACATATATGTATATATATAGTACCAGTGTCTCTCTCTACAGCACACCCTCCCTCTCTCTCTGTCACACACACACACTCTTCCTACGGGTTGTTCTGTTGCTTGTGGTTTCCTGTGTGTGTGTGTGTGTGTGTGTGTGTGTGTGTGTGTGTGTGTGTGTGTCTCTGTGTCTCTGTGTGTTTGTGTAAGACTAATATATACCATGCGTATAAATATATATATATAGTTAAAAATATATATATAAAAAAAAGGAATAATGTTATGTTGGAATGTTATTTGATTGTGTTATTTGTGTTATTTAATGTTAAGTTTAATGTTTCATGTTAAGTTGATTGTTAACCAAGTTGATTGTTGACCAAGATGCAAGCATGTCATTGTTTTAAGCAGCTAAAGGAAGGGAGATGTTCCATAAAGGCATATGTTAGTAGCCTGTGTTACAGCGACACCTAGGGGTGGGTTTAAAGGTTGCATGTAATACCCGGATGTTGTGGTTATGCGTGGGCGGGAACGTTACTTTAATAAAGCTCTACAGAAACAGAGGATTGCCAGAGAGTCTCAGGTTGAACAACGGGAAAGTTCTGGAAAGGAGTGACAGGGGGGCGGAGTCTAAACAGGGAGCCTGATTGGGAATAGGGAACAGGTGGGCTGACGTGACTACGGTCCTCTGGGACGTTCTCCTGGGTGTAGTAACCCCAGGTGGCCAGGAGGGGGAGCCAGAGGAGCGTGGCTGGAGAGGAGAGTGGTGTGATGCTGGAATCACAACACATTTATACAATTACACACACACACACACACACACACACACACACACACACACACACACACACACACACACACACACACACACACACACACACACACACACACACACACACACACACACACGTACAGACATACACACAAACATAAAGAAGTACACACACACACATTTATGTACATACACACACACTTACATGTGTTCACTGTCAGTATCTTGGTATGAAGCTGTCTGATAAATGATTAATACATCTTAAGATATGAGGCTGCTTATCAAAGCCATGTTTTATTAATATCTGTTATTGCACCACTAGGGGGCGCTGAATCCACCACCTTCTGGCCAACATGATTAGAGTAAAGGAGACACAGGTGTGTGTGTGGTGTAGGTGTTTGGACTGGTGCTCAACACACACACACTCACACACACACACACACACACACACACACACACACACACACACACACACACACACACACACATCTCTAGGAGGAAGAGAGGTGGTGAGGGTGGGAGGGAGGGAGGTGGGGAGAGAAGAGAAGGAGAGAGAGAAGTGGGGAGGGAGGAGGACCCAACGCTCTAACAGACACACACACACACACACACACACACACACACACACACACACACACACACACACACACACACACACACACACACACACACACACACACACACACTGCAGGAGGGAATGGGGAGGAAGCATTCTGTTGAACTTGTTTAAATGGCTCATAAAACATGTTGAACCTTGAAGTGACCAGAAGAAGAGAGCCAACCCAAGACTTAATGAAGGGTTGATCCAAGGTTTGATGAAGCGTATTCATCCTGTCACCACGGTGACTGAATGACTCAGAGACTCACTTGTTGTCCCAAGGGAGACTCTGAGTCCCAACACGCCGCCTCACTGAGGCTTGACTTTCAACACAGTTCTGGGGAGCTGGAGTTTGTCTTTGGGTGAGGAGGAGAGATGTGGGGGAGGGAGGAGAAGGAGGGAGGGAGGGAGAGGGAGGGAGGAGAAGGAGGGAGGAGGAGGAGGATAGAGGGAGGGAGAGGGAGGAGGAGGAGGGAGAGAGGAGGTGAGGGAGGAGAAGGAGGGAGGGAGGGACAGGGAGGAGGAGGGAGAGAGGTGGTGAGGGAGGAGAAGGAGGGAGGAGGGGAGAGAGGGAGAGGGAGGAGGAGGAGGAGGGAGGAGGATAGAGAGGGAGAGGAAGGAGGAGGAGGGAGGAGGATAGAGGGAGGGAGAGGGAGGAGGAGGGAGAGAGGTGGGGAGGGAGGAGAAGGAGGGAGGAGGGGAGAGAGGGAGAGGGAGGAGGAGGAGGGAGGAGGATAGAGAGGGAGAGGAAGGAGGAGGAGGGAGGAGGATAGAGGGAGGGAGAGGGAGGAGGAGGGAGAGATGTGGGGGAGGGAGGAGAAGGAGGGTGGAGGATAGAGGGAGGGAGGGAGAGGGAGGAGGAGGGAGAGAGGTGGTGGGGGAGGGAGAGGGAGGAGGAGGAGGGAGTGATGTGGGTGAGGGAGGAGAGGGAGGGAGGGAGGAGGATAGAGGGAGGGAGGGAGAGGGAGGAGGAGAGGTGGTGAGGGAGGGAGGGAGGGAGGAGGATAGAGGGAGGGAGAGGGTGGAGGAAGAGAGGTGGGGAGGGAAGGAGGGAGGAGGACAAGGAGGGAGAGAGGTAGGGAGGGAGAGAGGTGGGGAGGGAGGCAGGAGAGGGAGGAGGAGGAAGATATATTTGGTTGAGGGAGGAGAAGGAGGGAGGAGGATAGAGGGAGGGAGGGAGGAGCAGGGAGAGAGGTGGGGAGGGAGGGAGGGGATAATAGTTATATTATCAGTATTTTCACATTATATTTCACTGTTATATTTGTGTGTATTTTTCTCTGGCCACGATATGACGTCATGTTTAAGACAGCAGAAGTTACCTTTAACCCTAAAGCCAGGCAGCACGAGGTGAAGGCAGCTCCTCTCTTTGTGGAGACTAAGGAAACAAGCCTTATAAACTAAACGGTGGACAGCGTTATAAGGTGAGTAGTGAGTGTTGACCAAGGGGTTAAAGAGTATGTCTCTAAACTTGTTATGCACCAGGGAGCCGGTTCAAACTGGAACACTTTGGTGATTTATTTTAAAAGACGTGATGTGTATCCTGATACAAAGTTTGCTCAATACTGAATCAAAATACAAAACTAACAAACCCCGAGTTGAGATCCCCTCCTTAGTCTCACGCAATGTTATATACGACTGTCATGGCGCCTCCCTCACCAAACTGGTTCATTCTGGAACGTTCCAGTCCGCCCGTGCTGTCTCACGTGACTTGGCCTCGTGCAGTTCTCAGTAAACCTCTCAATAATTCTCCCTTTGTCTGAACATTCTGGTTATTACATTTCATCACATTCTTAGTTCGTGTGTGTGTGTGTGTGTGTGTGTGTGTGTGTGGTGTGTGTGTGTGTGTGTGTGTGTGTGGTGTGTGTGTGTGTGTGTGTGTGTGTGTGTGTGTGTGTGTGTGTGTGTGTGTGTGTGTGTGTGTGTGTGTGTGTGTGTGCGTGCGTGCGTGCGTGCGTGCGTGGCACTACAATATTCACCACAGATAATGAGTTTGATTTCAGCTACAAATTATATTATTTCTACTATTATTATTTATACAAATTGTTATGTTTACTGTTCTACCAACTCTCTCTCTCTCTCTCTCTCTCTCTCTCTCTCTCTCTCTCTCTCTCTCTCTCTCTCTCTCTCTCTCTGTAAGTATAATAATGCATTCAGGCAATTCAGTATTCTATTGCTTGGCTTAACTTTTTGGTTTAAAATATTTCTTTATAAATGATTATGGGAAGTGCCCTTTTTCTCACTTGAGCTCCTGCCCCCAAACATGTCTGTGCTGTCCCTGGGTGTGTCAAGTCAAGTCAAGTCAAGTTTATTGTCACTTCACAGTTTACAGTTTAGTATAAAGCAGTGATGTGAAATTCTTGTGTGCAATACCCGACGACAGACAGCAGTTATAAAATAAGATAAAATAAAAATAGATAAAAATAGAATAAAAAATAGAATAAAGAATATAAAATAAAAATAAAAAATGCAATTTATAAAATGCAAAAATCAGCACAGAAAAGAGCAATATATATATATAAATCAATGTAATAAAATATACATTGTTATATGTTATACGCCCTTGTTCAGCAGCCTGATGGCCTGACTGTGGAAGCTATCTCTAAGCCTATTTGTACGACACTTGATACTGCGGTATCGCCTGCCTGACGGTAATAGTGAGTAAAGTTCGTGGCTGGGGTGGGCAATGTCTTTTATAATTCTTTTGGCCTTGGCCACGCACCGCTGGTTGTAAATGTCCAGGAGGGAGGGGAGCTCACCTCCAACGATATACTGGGCCGTCCGCACCACCCTTTGAAGCGCTCTGCGCTCGAGTGCCGTGCAGTTCCCGTACCAGGCGGTGATACACCCTGTCAGAACACTCTCGATGGTGCCGTTGTAGAATGTTCTCAGGATGCGGGGGCCCATGCTGAATTTCTTCAGACGCCTGAGAAAATACAGGCGTTGTTGGGCCCTTTTCACCACGTGTGTGGTGTGCGTGGACCATGTGAGGTCCTCGGAGATGTGCACGCCGAGGAACTTGAAGCTGCTGACCCTCTCTACTGCAACGCCGTCGATGGAGATAGGGCTGTGCTCTCCCCTCTGCCTCCTGAAGTCCACGATCAGCTCCTTGGTCTTCTTGACGTTGAGGGCGAGGCTGTTCTCCTGGCACCACTGCTCCAGCGATCCGACCTCCTCCCTGTAGGCTGTCTCGTCGTCGCCGGCGATCAGGCCCATCACTGTCGTGTCGTCAGCAAACTTGACGATGACGTTGGAGCTGTGCATAGCCATGCAGTCGTGGGTGTAGAGGGAGTAGAGGAGAGGGCTCAGCACGCATCCCTGGGGGGCTCCCGTGTTGAGGGTCAGTGGCTCTGATGTGGTGCTGCCCATCCTCACCACCTGGCGGCGGTCCGACAGGAGGTTCAGTATCCAGCTGCACATGGATGGGGGTACGCCTAGACCTCTCAGCTTGGTGTCGAGCTTGGCAGGAACTATTGTGTTGAATGCTGAGCTGTAGTCCACAAACAGCATTCGCACATAACAGTTCTTCCCCTCCAGGTGGGAAAGGGCAGTGTGGAGGGCCATGGCAATTGCGTCGTCCGTGGATCTATTTTGACGATATGCAAATTGCCATGGGTCCAGCGTGGTAGGTAACACGGAGCAAATAAAGTCCTTGACCAACCTCTCGAAGCATTTGCTAACGATCGAGGTGAGGGCCACAGGTCTGTAGTCATTCAGGCATGTTACCTTGGTTTGTTTAGGGACAGGCACGATGGTGGATATCTTGAAGACCGCGGGGACAACAGCCTGGGACAGGGAGAGGTTGAAGATGTCTGCAAAGACTCCTGCCAACTGGTCTGCGCATGCTCTGAGGACGCGGCCCGGGATGTCGTCGGGGCCTGCCGCCTTACGGATGTTCAGCCGCTTAAAGGTGCGGCGCACATCCGCCTCCGAGATGCGCAGCTGGCTGGTCTCCCCAGTCGGTGCTGGCTTCGGCGGGCTGCCGTTTACGTCGAACCGAGCAAAAAATGTATTTAGCTCTCCTGGGAGGGAGGTAGAGGAGTTCTCTACACAACTGGTTCTCCCTCTAAAGTTCGTTATCTTCTGCAGCCCCTGCCACATACCCCTCGCATCGTGTTTCTTGAATTTATCTTCCACTCTGTCCTTATACTCCCGCTTGGCAGTGACGATGGTCTTACGGAGGTCGTAACGGGCTCTCGTATATTCCTCCGTATTCCCGGAACCAAAGGCGGCGTTACGCGCATGTAGGGCAGCGCGAACATCGCCGTTAATCCACGGTTTCTGGTTGGGATATATCCGAACCGACTTGGTCGGAACAACGTCATCTATGCACTTCTTGATGAACCCGGTGACCGACGACGCGTACTCGTTGATGTTATTGTCCGAGGCAACGCGGAACATGTGCCAGTCAGCGTGATCAAAACAATCCTGCAGCGTAGAATCTGATTGGTCCGACCAGCATTGGACCTCCCTCACAGCGATCGGTTGCTGCTTCAGTCTCTGCCTATAGGCGGGGAGTAGCTGGATAGAGCGGTGATCTGATTTGCCGAACGGTGGGCGGAGGAGGGCCTTGTAGCCATCCCGGAAGGGAGTGTAGCAGTGGTCGAGGATCCGCTCGCCCCGTGTGTTGCTCTTTATGTGTTGGTAGAACTTCGGGAGAACCTTCTTCAGGTTCGCCTTGTTGAAGTCCCCCGCTACGATGAGAGCAGCCTCGGGGTGGGCCGACTCCTGTTCGCTGATAGCCCCGTACAGTTCCTTCAGCGCTGTGTCCGTGTTGGCTTGTGGGGGAATGTAAACAGCGGTCACGGTTACCGCTGTAAACTCCCGAGGTAGCCAGTATGGACGGCACATAAGCATCAGGTACTCCAGGTCCGGGGAACAGAAGGACTTGAGGGGATGTACATGACTTTGGTTGCACCAAGATCTGTTTATCATGAGACATACCCCCCCTCCGCGATCTTTACCGGAGAGAGCCTTTGTTCTGTCCGCCCGGTGTACGGAAAATCCCGTCGGCTCGATAGCTGCGTCGGTAACCCCCTCCGACATCCATGTGTGTGTATTTATATAGATGTCTCTGCTGTCCCTGGGTGTGTGTGTATTTATATCAATGACTGTGCTGTCCCTGGGTGTGTGTGTGTATTTATATAAATGTCTGTGCTGTCCCTGGGTGTGTGTGTATTTATATAAATGTCTGTGCTGTCCCTGGGTGTGTGTGTATTTATATAAATGTCTGTGCTGTCCCTGGGTGTGTGTGTATTTATATACATGTCTGTGCTGTCCCTGGGTGTGTGTGTATTTATATACATGTCTGTGCTGTCCCTGGTCACGAGCAGATACGAATGGCCAATCGTGGTGTTCGTAACGGATCACCTGACAGTGGGAACCTACCCTAGGGCGGAAAAAACGTTGACATTTCCTCGCTTTGACTCGACAGAGAGGCGGTTCCTCTTTTTGAGGCGCGACGCGGAGAGAGAGACGGTTCTTCTCTTTCTGAAGACAAAGAGAAGAAGCCTTTTAAACTAAACGGTGGACAGCGTTATAAGGTGAGTAGTGAGTGTTGACCAAGGGCTTAAAGAGTATGTCTCTAAACTTGTTATGCACCAGGGAGCCGGTTCAAACTGGAACACTTTGGTGATTTATTTTAAAAGACGTGATGTGTGAATGTGTGTGTCTCTGTGTCTCTGTGTCGCTGTGTGTTTGTGTAAGACTAATATATATCCATCCATCCATCCATCCATCTTCTCCCGCTTATCCGAAATCGGGTCGCGGAGGTAGCAGCTCCAGCAGGGGACTCCAAACTTCCCTCTCCCTGGCAACATCGACTAGCTCTGACTGGGGGATCCCGAGGCGTTCCCAGGCCAGTGTGGAGATGTAATCACCCCACCTGTACCTCGGTCTGCCCCGTGGTCTCTTCCCAGTTGGATGTGCCTGGAAAACCTCCCTCGGGAGGCGACCAGGAAGCATCCTTACTAGATGCCCGAACCACCTCAACTGGCTCCTTTCTACGCGAAGGAGCAGCGGCTCTACTCCGAGTCTCTCACGAGTGACTGAGCTTCTCACCCTATCCCTCAGGGAGATACCAGCCACCCTCCTGAGGAAACTCATTTCGGCCGCTTGTATTCGCGATCTCGTCCTTTCGGTCATTACCCATTGCTCATGGCCATAGGTGAGGGTAGGAACGAAGACTGATCGGTAGATCGAGAGCTTTGCCTTCTGGCTCAGCTCTCTTTTGGTTACAACGGTGCGCCAAAGTGCACCCAATACCGCTCCCGCTGCACCTATTCTCCTGTCAATCTCACGCTCCATCCTCCCCTCACTCGAGAACAAGACCCCGAGATACTTGAACTCCTTCACTTGGGATAAGGACTCCCTCCCTACTTGGAGTAGACAATCCACCGGTTTCCTGCTAAGAACCATGGCCTCAGATTTGGAGGTGCTGATCCTCATCCCAGCCGCTTCACATTCTGCTGCAAACCGATCCAGTGAGTGCTGAAGGTCACATACTGATGACGCAAACAGGACCACATCATCTGCAAACAGCAGCGATTCAATCCTGAGCCCACCATACTGAAACCCCTCCCCTCCATGACTACGCCTTGAAATCCTGTCCATGAAAATCACAAACAGGATGGGTGACAAAGCGCAGCCCTGGCGGAGGCCAACACCCAAGGAACAATGCAGAATCCGCATTGTTCCTCTTCAATCTGAGTTTCGACTATCGGCCGAACCCTCCTTTCCAGCACCTTGGAGTAGACTTTCCCAGGGAGGCTGAGTAATGTGATACCCCTGTAATTGGCACACACCCTCTGGTCACCCTTTTTGAACAGGGGTACCACCACCCCCGTTTGCCACTCCTCAGGCACTGTCCCAGACTTCCACGCAATGTTGAAAAGACGTGTCATCCATGACAGCCCCTCAACACCCAGAGCCTTTCGCATTTCTGGACGGATCTCATCAACCCCTGGGGCTTTGCCACTGCGGAGATCTTTGACTACCGCAGTGACTTCCTCCAGGGAGATTGATGTTTGCCGTCCTTCATCCTCCAGCTCTGTCTCTACCATTGAGGGTGTAGTTGGGTTAAGAAGTTCCTCAAAGTGTTCTTTCCACCGCCCGATCACGTCCTCAGTTGAGGTCAGCAATGTCCCACCCTTACTGTACACAGCTTGGATGGACCCACGCTTCCCCCTCCTGAGGCGCCGGATTGTTTGCCAGAAACGCTTTGGTGCCGACTGAAAGTCCTTCTCCATGGCTTCTCCGAATTCCTCCCACACCCGCTGCTTTGCCTCCGCTACAGCCGAGGCTGCCGTCCTCTTGGCCTGTCGATACCTCGCAACCGAGTCCGGAGTCTCACAGGCTAACATAGCCCGGAAGGCCTCCTTCTTCAGCCGGACGGCTTCCCTGACCGAGGGTTCGAGGGTTGCCGCCCCTTGAGGCACCAATGACCTTGAGGCCACAACTCTCAACCGCAGCTTCGGCAATAGAAGCTTTGAACAATGACCACTCTGGCTCAATGCCCCCAGCCTCCACAGAGATGCCCGAAAAATTCCGCCGGAGGTGTGAGTTGAAGGTCTCCCGGACAGGGGCATCCACCAGACGTTCCCAGTTCACCCGCACTACACGTTTGGGCTTACCAGGTCTGTCCAGAGGCTTCCCCCGCCATCTTACCCAACTCACCACCAGATGGTGATCGGTTGACAGCTCTGCCCCTCTCTTCACCCGAGTGTCCAAAACATGCGGCCTCAGGCCAGATGATACGATAACAAAATCGATCATTCGGCCTAAGGTGCTCTGGTACCATGTACACTTATGAGCATCCTTATGTTTGAACATGGTGTTTGTTATGGCCAATCCATGACTAGCACAGAAATCCAATAACAAAACCCCACTCCGGTTCAGATCAGGTAGGCCGTTCATCCCCAACACGCCCCTCCAAGTTTCCCCATCGTTACCCACGTGTGCGTTGAAGTCTCCCAGGAGGACTATAGAGTCCCCTTCAGGAGCCCCATGCAGGACTCCATCCAGGGTGTGCAAGAAGGCGGGATATTCCGAACTGTTGTTTGGTGCATAGGCACAAACAACAGTCAGAGTTTTCCCTCCCATGACCCTAAGGCGTAGGGAGGCGACCCTCTCGTCCACCGGGGTAAACTCCAACAAAGCGGCACTCAGCCGGGGACTTGTGAGTATCCCCACACCCGCCCGGCGCCTCACACCCTGAGCAACTCCAGAGAAGGAAAGAGTCCAACCCCTATCCAGGAGTTTAGTTCCAGAGCCAGTGCTGTGCGTAGAGGTAAGCCCCACCAGATCTAATTGGTAGCGCTCCACCTCCCGCACCAGCTCAGGCTCCTTCCCCCCCAGAGAAGTGACATTCCACGTCCCCAAAGCCAGTCTCTGTTGGCTGGGTTTGGTCCGTCGATGCCCCCTGCCTTCACTGCCGCCTAACTGGCAGTGCACCCGACTCCAGTGGTTCTTCCCGTAGGTGGTGGGTCCGCGGGAAGGAGAAATGGCCACGTTGCTTTTTCGGGCAATGCCCGACCGGGCTCTGTGGCTAACCCGGCCACCAGGCGCTCGCTTACGGGCCCTCTTTCCAGGCCTAGCTCCGGAAAGGGGCCCCGGGCTTCCTCCGGGCAGGGTATCCTCAATTCTAGTTTGTTTGTCCATTGAAGTCTTTGAACCATTCTTAGTCTGGCCCCTCCCCTGAGACCAATCTGCCATGGGAGACCCTACCAGGAGCACTAGGCTCCAGACAACACAGCCCTCAGGTTCACAGGGACACCCAAACCTCTCCACCACGATAAGGTGATGGTTCCCGGAGAGGCGACCATTCAATGTAAAGATGGACATTATTAAAAAGGCCGTCCAACGCCTGACAATCTTGAGCTGAATCAAGTTGTTAAAGCAGGCTATGTTCGCCATTTTCAGGCTAGCAACTGGGAAAGATACCCGTGGCTAACGGGCTCTACTAGCCACAAGAGGCTCTACTAGCCACGAGAGGCTCTACTAGCCACAAGAGGCTCTACTAGCCACAAGAGGCTCTACTAGCCACGAGAGGCTCTACTGCTGGGAGTGTTGCTGTTTGGGACCGACCAGAGGGCAGGGAATTGGAAAGGCAACTTATTTAGGATCTGAAAAGCGATCATCTTTATGACCTGATGGTGATCTAACCATCCAGAAGGACAGGAGAATGGATTTGGTCTTTAAGTGAACATCATTGGTGAGTGAGACTCATTTGTCTTTGCTGGTTTTGTCTCAGTGTTGCGTCTCGTTGAGCTGGTTGTTGCATTTTGTTTCCACACACTTGTTCACTGATTAGTTAATGGCTGTCTTGAGTTTGTTAAGCATTGTTGTGCATTTGAATTGAGAGTTTTGACTTGATCTTTCTTTGCATCGCTTAACGTGAAAAGACTTAACGTAACTAAGAGTTACAAAACCGTGATCAATAATCACCTAATTTGCATATGTCTTGTCATTAGCACTTTCACCTTTTCACTTTAATTTTGACAGGTGAAAGTGCTAATGACAAGACATATGCCAGAGACATTTGGTGATTATTGATCGCAATTTTGGAACTTTAAGTTACGTTCAGCCTTTTCTCGTGAAGCGTGTTAGACCGTCCCTTTAACCGATAGCCTGTGTGGTGGTCTGTTGGGCTGTTACTTCACTACATGGACTCTGCTTTACAACTATGGTACAATTGGGAATTGGCTGCGACAATCTGGTCTTCCTAAATGATATAAGGCATAAAGTGACTCCTCCGTGACGTCCGTCTGACTAGAACAACTGAATTTTCGAATGGGGGGGGGGGTCTACAGCAGGGGTTCCCAAAGTGGGGGTATTATGTAAGTCTGTTTAATATGTAAGGGTGACGAATAAAGGAATTCTGATTCCGACAGATTCACGACTATCATTTGCAGGTAAAAAAAGCCACACACAATTTTCGCGATCACGAATACCCCCCCCCCCCTTGGACTTCACGTTGGACCCCCCCCCCCACCCCCCCCTTGGACTTCACGTTGGACCCCCCCCCCCCCCCCCCCTTGGACTTCACGTTGCGTATATATATATATACAGTACATTGTAACTGTCTGTCTGGTTATTTGTCTGTCTGTCATTCTGTCTGTCTGTCTGTCTGTCTGTCTGTCTGTCATTCTGTCTGTCTGTCTGTCTGTCTGTCTGCTCAGCACATCAACCGATTGTTACACACACACAACTGTTGCCAATGGCACTTTGTTCCAATTCTGTGTGTGTGTGTGTGTGTGTGTGTGTGTGTGTGTGTGTGTGTGTGTGTGTGTGTGTGTGTGTGTGTGTGTGTGTGTGTGTGTGTGTGTGTGTGTGTGTGTGTGTGTGTGTGTGTGTGTGTGTGTGTGTGTGTGTGTGTGTGTGTGAGAGAGAGTGTGAGACACACAATGGTGGATCTTTACCTCACTAGGATCTTTAACTCACTAACCCCAAACCCTGCTTATAATGCTCAGGGTTAACCTGAAGTGACTCACTAACCCCACATCCTGCTTGGTAGTATAGTCCTCAGGGTTAACCTGAAGTGACTCACTAACCCCACATCCTGCTTGGTAGTATAGTCCTCAGGGTTAACCTGAAGTGACTCACTAACCCCACATCCTGCTTGGTAGTATAGTCCTCAGGGTTAACCTGAAGTGACTCACTAACCCCACATCCTGCTTGGTAGTATAGTCCTCAGGGTTAACCTGAAGTGACTCACTAACCCCACATCCTGCTTGGTAGTATAGTCCTCAGGGTTAACCTGAAGTGACTCACTAACCCCACATCCTGCTTGGTAGTATAGTCCTCAGGGTTAACCTGAAGTGACTCACTAACCCCACATCCTGCTTGGTAGTATAGTCCTCAGGGTTAACCTGAAGTGACTCACTAACCCCACATCCTGCTTGGTAGTATAGTCCTCAGGGTTAACCTGAAGTGACTCACTAACCCCACATCCTGCTTGGTAGTATAGTCCTCAGGGTTAACCTGAAGTGACTCACTAACCCCACATCCTGCTTGGTAGTATAGTCCTCAGGGTTAACCTGAAGTGACTCACTAACCCCACATCCTGCTTGGTAGTATAGTCCTCAGGGTTAACCTGAAGTGACTCACTAACCCCACATCCTGCTTGGTAGTATAGTCCTCAGGGTTAACCTGAAGTGACTCACTAACCCCACATCCTGCTTGGTAGTATAGTCCTCAGGGTTAACCTGAAGTGACTCACTAACCCCACATCCTGCTTGGTAGTATAGTCCTCAGGGTTAACCTGAAGTGACTCACTAACCCCACATCCTGCTTGGTAGTATAGTCCTCAGGGTTAACCTGAAGTGACTCACTAACCCCACATCCTGCTTGGTAGTATAGTCCTCAGGGTTAACCTGAAGTGACTCACTAACCCCACATCCTGCTTGGTAGTATAGTCCTCAGGGTTAACCTGAAGTGACTCACTAACCCCACATCCTGCTTGGTAGTATAGTCCTCAGGGTTAACCTGAAGTGACTCACTAACCCCACATCCTGCTTGGTAGTATAGTCCTCAGGGTTAACCTGAAGTGACTCACTAACCCCACATCCTGCTTGGTAGTATAGTCCTCAGGGTTAACCTGAAGTGACTCACTAACCCCACATCCTGCTTGGTAGTATAGTCCTCAGGGTTAACCTGAAGTGACTCACTAACCCCACATCCTGCTTGGTAGTATAGTCCTCAGGGAAGCAGCATGTGAGGCTCACAGCAGGAGTCACCGTGATAACTGAACTGAGATCAGTCTCAGCTTGGTATCTGAAACTGAAGATTCTGCTATTCCCTGAATTCTGTCTTAACATCTCCAGTTAATCTGCAGATCCAGCTTCTTGAAATCGGCTGGGGTCTCCGGTCTGCTATGAATGAGGAGAGAGAGGAGGGGGATCCTACCTCTAAAAGCTCTCTGTCTGGGGAACATGGCCTCCAGAGCAGAGCTAACAGGTGAGAAGAGGATCTCTAAGTGTGTGTGACTGTGGTCCATCTCAGAGCTCAGCAGATTAGATTAGATTAGACTAGATTAGATTAGATTCAAATGTATTGTCATTTTACAGCACAAGTACAGTACAGCAAAGGATTTAGCATCTAACCAGAGTGCACATGTTGCAGTAAAGTGCAGGTGATATAGTTTACAGGGTTCGGGTTACATTTACAGTTACAGGTTAAAGACAGTCTAGGTATAGATGTGATATGATCATAATAATAGGTTTATGAATATACAGGTAAGAGAGACTTTAACAGGTAGTGATCAGGGGTATGCAGTTATTGAAAGCAGGATAAATACTGTATATATAAATGTAAATGTATATACAAGTGAGCATATATAAATGTATGGCATATATAAATGTATATAGAGGAGTAGGAGCAGTTCTATCAACATATGTAAATATATATTGCAGGTACAGTAAACAGTAAAGTAATAAATATGTCAACTATAGAGAGGTAGGTTGTTTTTACAGTTAGTCAAAGACATTGGTGGTGATTATTATTATAGTAGTTGAGCAGAGGGGGGGGGCAGAGGGGGGGGACAGCAGGGGGTGGATTGGGGCAGAAGGGGGGGGGGGACAGCAGAGGGGGGGACAGCAGAGGGGGGGGACAGCAGAGGGGGTGGGGCTGTCTTCGTGGTGCAGAGTTCAGGGAGATGACAGCTTAGGGGAAGAAGCTCCTAAGCCTGCTTGACTTGGAACAGAGGTTTCTATAGCGCCTCCCGGAGGGGAGGAGGGCCAACAGTCCATGGTTGGGGTGAGAGGGGTCATTCACTATTTTTTTATCAGGACACCACTGACACCATGGTTAGTGTCAGTAAAAGCTGTGTGTGTGTTGTGTTGAAGCCCAGAGCAGAAGGAGAGAGCAGACTCCCCTGGACCCAGCTGTGTCTCCATGAAGAGTGACTGGTCTATGGAACTACCTAATCACTTTAAAGATGGGAATCAGTCTATTGTGAAGAGGTGAGGGTTGATCAGATTATAACAATTCAGCATCTATTGAACATCCGTAAATCCTGGCTCTTGTTTTTCTAGAAGGATACAAGAGAGAGCAGACTCCCCTGGACCCAGCTGTGTCTCCATGAAGAGTGACTGGTCTATGGAACTACCTAATCACTTTAAAGATGGGAATCAGTCTATTGTGAAGAGGTGAGGGTTGATCAGATTATAACAATTCAGCATCTATTGAACATCCGTAAATCCTGGCTCTTGTTTTTCTAGAAGGAAACAGGAGAGAGCAGACTCCCCTGGACCCAGCTGTGTCTCCATGAAGAGTGACTGGTCTATGGAACTACCTAATCACTTTAAAGATGGTTGCCCCTTCAGAGAGGAGAGGTAGGGGCGTCAAACAGACGTTTAACAAGATGAACAGTAACAAGACATAGTCCTATGACTATGAACAGTAACAAGGTAAACAGTAACACAACATAGTCCTGACTATCAACTGTAACAATATAAACAGTAACAACACATAGTCCTATGACTATGAACTGTAACACGATGAACAGTAAAAATACAGTCCTATGATTGTAAACTGTAACAAGGTGAACAGTAACAATACATAGTCCTATGACTGAATAGTATCAAGACATAGTCCTATGACTGAACAGTATCAAGACATGGTCCTATGACTGAACAGTATCAAGACATAGTCCTATGACTATGAACAGTATCAAGACATAGTCCTATGACTATGAACAGTATCAAGACATGGTCCTATGACTATGAACAGTAAAAAGACGCCACAGTCCCAATAAACCGAGACATTTAAAATGACTATTTAAGGTGATTCAACTTTCATTAATGAACGTATTGCTCCTTCTTCAAATCATTGGTAAAAAGCTCTTAACAAATCATATTATCATATCAGGTTATCATAACAGAAGTTATCATAACAGAGGTTATCATAACACGTTACAGAACACATCATAGTAATGAAGCTTGATTTATTCCTTGCTCTTAAGACTGAAACATTCTTTAGTTTTGTCCTTATATTAATATACCGCGTGCTTGTAATCAGATGTCTCTTTAGCTTGGCTGGCTTCATGTCTTCATTCTTACCTCAAAACACATGACGCACTTCCGTGTCCCGTTGATGTTATAAAATAAACTCTGACTCGGACTGAAATATTTATCGGTATTTATTTCGCAAGCTAGTTGGATGGCTTATAAGCAGAGCTTCTTGTGTCACAATCACATCAGAGTTTCTATTGGCCCAAAGCCAACATGGGTGGGACTAATGAAAACAATATGCTTGTTTGATTGGTGTAAATGGTCCCTGTCTAGACACGCATTTTTATAATTTGTGTGTGTGTGTGTGTGTGTGTGTGTGTGTGTGTGTGTGTGTGTTCCACAGACAACACCAGGAGAGGTCAAAGGTTAGCAGTGCTGGGTCTGTACAGCAGCGTCAAACAGAGCTGATCAAGGTGTGTAAAAGTCCAACAAGACATTAGCCTTCAGCTCTACATGAACATTAAAAAGCATCTCTTGTGGTGCTCAGAGTCTCCAGGCTTCCCTCTTTAGACCAGACGTGAATCAAGGACAGATGCTTCTGATGTCCTCAGCTCACAGGAAAGTTCTCATTCATGTTCTGTTCCAGAGGGCTGAGGAGAACGCACACGCTTTTCTAGACCAGGAGCTGAAGAAGCTCTGGAGGGTTCTCTTCCCACATGACCCACAAGGCTCAGAGAGTCAGAGGAGGAGGAGGAGGAGGAGGAGGAGGAGGAGGAGGAGGAGGAGGAGGAGGATGGGAAGAACGAGGAGCAGAGGAGGCGCGCCATAGAGGGAGTGACAGACATCACACTGCTCTGCCTTCTGGAGATGAACCAGGAGGAACTGGCCGACATACTGAGGAGTGGTAAGAGACTCTTATTTAGAAAACATAGAAGAGACTCTTATTTAGAAAACATAGAAGAGACTCTTATTTAGAAAACATAGAAGAGACTCTTATTTAGAACACATAGAAGAGACTCTTATTTTGAAAACATAGAAGAGACTCTTATTTAGAAAACATAGAAGAGACTCTTATTTAGAAAACATAGAAGAGACTCTTATTTAGAACACATAGATAATCTTATTTGGAAAACAGAAGAGACTCAAACAGAGACTTGTTTAAAATATTTCTACATTTCTATCTTCTCCAGATAAATCTCCTCTTGGAGGTCAAATGGTTTGATCCAGATGTGTAGGATTAATGTGAGGCTTTCAGGTTGAGTGGTTTAATCCAAGGGCAGATATGTAGGGTTATTGTAGGGGCTTTCAGCTTTAGTGGTTTAATCCAGATATTTAGGGTTATTGTTATATATTATATATATATTATATATTATTGTGGGTCTATTAGGTTAAAGAATGGTACACAATGTACTGCAGATCAACAGCCTGTCAACATACCTGAAGAGATGCAACACTATCTTGTTATATCAGCATATCAAGTCAGTAATAGTATTAGTATAGTTATAGTTAATTATAATGTATTATAGTACTGTCATTACACCAATCATATTGTTGTGTCAATATCACGTATAAGACCTGTCTTCTGGGTTCTCTCATTTAGGAACTTCTGCAGTCCAGTGCCAACATAACATCAAGTCTCATCTGATGCAGAAGTTCAGGCGTGTGTTTGAGGGAATCGCTAAAGCAGGACAGTCAACAGATCTGAATGACTTCTACACAGAGCTCTTCATCACAGAGAGAGTCAGTGGAGAGGTCAACAAGGAACATGAGGTCAGACTGATTGAAACAGCTTCCAGGAAACCAGCCAAGGAGGAAACACCAATCAAACTTGAAGACATCTTTAAACCCTTACCTGGACAAGATCAACCAAGCAGAACCATAATGACAACTGGAGTGGCGGGCATTGGTAAAACCATCTTAACACACAAGTTCACTCTGGACTGGGCTGAAGGCAAAGCCAACCAGGACATCCACTTCACGCTTCCCTTCACTTTCAGAGAGCTGAATTTACTGAAAGAGAAAGAGTTTAGCTTGATGGAACTTCTTCATCACTTCTTTATTCAAACCAAAGGAATCCGCAGATACGACCGGTTCCAAGTGGTCTTCATCTTGGACGGTCTGGATGAGTGTCGACTGCCTTTGGACTTCCAGAACAATCCGATCTGGACCGATGTCACAAAGTCGACCTCGGTGGACGTGCTGCTGACAAACCTCATCAGGGGCGACCTGCTTCCCTCCGCTCGCATCTGGATAACCACACGCCCTGCGGCAGCCAATCAGATCCCTGCTGAGTGTGTTGGCATGGTGACAGAGGTGAGAGGGTTCACCGACCCACAGAAGGAAGAGTACTTCAGGAAGAGATTCAGAGAGGAGACTCTGGCCAGCACAATTATCTCCCACATCAAGAGATCAAGAAGCCTCCACATCATGTGTCACATCCCAGTCTTCTGTTGGATCAGTGCTACAGTTCTGGAGGACTTCTTCAAAACAATCCAGACAGGAGAAGTTATGCCCAACACCGTGACTCAGATGTACATCCACTTCCTGAGGGTTCAGTCCATACAGGGGGACAGGAAGTACCATGGGAGAGCTGAAACAGATGCAGTCTGGAGTTCAGAGAGCAGGGAGATCATTGTTGCTCTGGGAAAACTGGCTTTTAACCAGCTGGAGAAAGGCAACCTGATCTTCTACGAGGCAGACCTGGCAGAGTGTGACATGGATATCAGAGCAGCCTCAGTGTACTCAGGAGTGTTCACCCAGATCTTTAAAGAGGAGTGTGGGCTGTACCAGGACAAGGTGTTCTGCTTTGTCCATTTGAGCCTCCAGGAGTTTCTGGCTGCTCTTTATGTCTTCCTGTCCTTCATGGACACTGGTGTCAATCTGCTCTCAGAAGAACAACCTAAAACAGAGGTCCAACTCCTCTACCAGAGTGCTGTGGACAAGGCCTTACAGAGTGAGAACGGACACCTGGACTTGTTCCTCCGCTTCCTCCTGGGCCTCTCTCTGGAGACCAATCAGATTCTCCTACCAGGTCTGCTGAGACAGACAGGAAGTAGCTCACAGACCAATGAGCAAACTGTGTCTTACATCAAGAAGAAGATAAGTGGATATCTCTCTCCAGAGAGAAGCATCAATCTGTTCCACTGTCTGAATGAGCTGAACGACCATTCTCTGGTGGAGGAGATCCAACAGTATCTGACATCAGGAAGTCTCGCCAGAGAACATCTCTCTCCTGCTCAGTGGTCAGCTCTGGTCTTCATCTTACTGTCATCAGAAGAGGAGCTGGACATGTTTGACCTGAAGAAATACTCTGCTTCAGAGAAGGGTCTTCTGAGGCTGCTGCCAGTGGTCAAAGCCTCCAAAACATCTCTGTGAGTTCTCTAATAACATGTATTATAATACACAATATACATTATACTAGAATATGAAAGTTATAATACTATACAAAACATCTCTGTAGGTTCACTAATAACATGTATTTTAATACACAATATACAATATACTACAATATAAAAGTGATATCATATACAATACATCTCTATAGGTTCACTGTTACGTCCCAGCTCGGGGAGAGTGGGAAAGAACATTTAACCAGTTGTACTTGGTAAATAAGAAGTTGTTTTAATAAATGAACATACAATAACGTTGGCAAAAACAGCCACAATCAAAACAAAAGCCACTAAGGCAGCACGTTACAGGAACACCAAAGGAACCGATGGAACTCCTTACATAAGAGTGGTATTACAAGTTGCCCAAACCAAACAAACAAACACACAAACGAAACCTCCCTTCTACCAGGGGAAAACGAACAGGGCTAACAAAAGAATATGGTGTCTACAAGACACCGCCGGGGAAGCAAGGCAACCACGGCGCACGGGGCTCCCCAACACACAACAGTCGTCAAGATCACACACATCAACACACCTGCTAACAATACGTTCGTTAGTATCTCGGAGGAGTTATTGAGACGTCTGACACAGATTCAGACCTCTCCCGACTAACACGACGCACACGGTCTTAACAGCTGTCGCCGGACAGGCGGCGCGGAGATTGGAGAGTCGAGCCTGACATCCTCCAATCCAGACCTTCGTATCTTCGGTCCCGCCTACCGGGGGAGGGACAGGACGCCGGCATCCAATGACGTCTGGGCAACGGCACAGCTCATATACATAACACACACACACACAGAACCCGCAGCCGTAACACCCCCTCCCTTAAGACACAAACCTATGGTTTTGTTAACCAAGCCTACCAGCAAACCTACCTAATAGCACACACAAACATCACTAAACCCTAGACCCAGCATATGCCAACACATTGTCTGAGCCCTTCCTATGACGGATGTCTAGGTTGTAATCTTGCACGATCAGAGCCCATCGCATGAGACGCTGAATGCGATTGTACATGTGAGATAGGAATACGACGAGATCGTGATCAGTAAACACGGCAACTGGCAAAGGCTAGATCCAACATAAACCTCGAACTGCTGCAGAGCTAATAACAAAGCAAGGGTCTCTTTCTCGATTGTAGAATCTCTGAGCTGGTGCTTGCTGAACTTACGAGAAAAACAAACTGGATGATCAACCCCCTCATCATCCTCCTGCAACAGGACTGCACCTGCCCCCACTGCTATTGCTCCCCATCCCGCCGCGACTAGCGCCGTATCCTTGACCAAACCCACCAGCCCCAAACCGCCCTCGCTCCATCATTTGCCTACTATTGTGTTTAGGCTCGGCGTTGGAGATGTGCACCCTGACACCCTTGATGATCAGGTCCTCGCCACACAGGGCCTGGGCCACCTGGTCATCGGCAAAGGTGACGAAGGCGAATGCTCGGAAGGGTTTGGGAATAAAGACGTCTGTGACCTCGCCGTACTGCATGAAGAACTGCCTCAGCTCGTCAGTGGTCATGTCTTCAGTACAGCGGCCCACAAAGATCTTGCGGCAGCGCATGGGCTCATCAGGACCGGCCTTAGAGTTGGGAAGTTTGCAGTCACACCACCTCCCGTCAATCATGTGTCTCTGAGAAACCACTTTGGTCTGAGTCTCGTACTCTGTGAATCGGACAAACCCAAAGCCTTTGGAGTTGCCAGTCTTGGCATCCCTCTTGACCTGCACCATGATGACCTCCCCAAAAGTGGCAAAGTAGTCCTTCAGGTCCTGTTCTGAGGTTTTCCATGGAAGCCCCAGAACAATGAGATGCGACGTCTTCTGGGAGCCCCTCTTGATTTTAACAGCGGAGGCGGCGTCCATTTCATCCATCTTCCCTTTGTTGTCTTTGGGGTAGTTCACGACGTGCACCAGGTTACCCCAGTCGCTCTCGGGTTGAGGCGAATCCAATATATCCAGAGCCGGAGTCACCTTCCCACCCGCAATATCATTCCCCATCAGAAATACTATACCTTTTATTGGTAATGCGGGACACACCGCGACTGGAAAGAACCCAGTAATTAATTCTGATTGCACATGTACGTTGTGTACGGGCCGTGGACTATAACCCATCTCAATGCCACGTAATATTGAACTGTAGCCACAGGCTGACTGATCGGAGAACGGCAACGCTGAGGCAACAATCACCGACTGGGACCCCCCAGTGTCCCGCAAAATACGCACGGGTCTCTGATCGGCAGATTCACCAGATAAAGAAATGAATCCGTCAAAAACAAAGGGCTTGAAGCCCGGATCTATCTCACTGTCATCCGAATCAAGATTACGTAATGTGACTGACTCGACTGTAATCAAGCCAATGCCTTCTGGCTGGAGCAGATTTTGCGGCGGCTCTTTGCGTTTCAGCATCAAACAGTTGGCGATGACATGCCCAGGTCTGCGACAGTAAAAACATTCTCTCTCCTCTCTGTTAACATTAGCCGTTTGCCTGGGATACGTCAATGGCGAAACTGACGCACCACGGAGCTCGTCAGTAGACACAGAACAAAACACCGCTTTGTGAGTCAGAACATACTCATCTGCTAACACCGCAGCGGCAGAGAGTGATTTTACTTTTTGTTCGTTAACATACACCACAATGCGATCAGGCAAACACTTTTTGAATTCCTCCATCATAATTAACTCCCTTAGAGAATTGTACTCCGTAGCATTGCATGTTTTAACCCATTTATCAAACAGTGTTCCCTTTTCCCTAGCGAACTCCACATATGTTTGATTCTGAGTTTTCTTGTGTAACCTAAACTTCTGTCTGTAGGCTTCAGGCACCAGTTCATATACTCTCATAATGGCAGCTTTAACAGAGTCATAAATCAAACTATCCTCCAATGACAGAGCAGCAACAGCCTCTTGAGCTTTCCCATGGATTTTGCACTGCAACAAAATAGGCCATGCTTGCAGCGGCCACTGTAACGCTGCAGCAATGCGCTCAAACGCCTCGAAATATGTGTCCACTTCCGCCTCACGAAATATGGGAACTAACGAAATATTTTTACCAATATCAAATGTGGTTGGATGAGTTGGAGGTGACACCATACCTGTAGCCTGGGCAGACGAGAGAGGTGCACGCCACTGAGCCTCAAGCTCCAGCTGCCGCAGCCTCACCACTTTATCTGCTTCAATCTCCAACTTCCTGACTTCCAGCTGTAGCTCTAGCTGTGCCCGTCGGTTCTGCTCCTTATCCTTCGCCTCCAGCTGGAGCCGTGCGAGGCGGACCTTAAGTCGGGCCTCGTCTCTGGATCTAGAACTGACCGGGGACAGTGGGTCATATCGAGGCATCGTGTACGGCGTTTTGGGCCGCCCACCATCCTTACTCTCTCCCACTGCCTGAGCGGTTTGAGACTCTGTCTCGAGTCTCTGGCTACCCCCACCTTCAGTCAGGGCGCCCTCAGACACAGCTAGCTCTGTTTGAACAGACACCACCAGGATGCCTTGTTCCACCAACTCATCAACTACAAGAGCCTTAACCTCCTTCTTTACCAATTGTTTAGATATTGTGAGACGGAAGTGTTTAGCAATATCAAAGAGATCCTCTTTGCGACATTCATCTAATTTCTCTAATGACGGATAAGCTAAAAAGTACTCCAAGTCAAAAGATGCCATCATCAGAGAACCTACATAGGCTATAATACCTACACTACGTACCTCATTAAAAAAACAACTTCCAAACCCTGAATTTAATTAATTAAATTCAGGACCGGACGAGCCCCCAATTATGTTACGTCCCAGCTCGGGGAGAGTGGGAAAGAACATTTAACCAGTTGTACTTGGTAAATAAGAAGTTGTTTTAATAAATGAACATACAATAACGTTGGCAAAAACAGCCACAATCAAAACAAAAGCCACTAAGGCAGCACGTTACAGGAACACCAAAGGAACCGATGGAACTCCTTACATAAGAGTGGTATTATAAGTTGCCCAAACCAAACAAACAAACACACAAACGAAACCTCCCTTCTACCAGGGGAAAACGAACAGGGCTAACAAAAGAATATGCGGCTACAAGACACCGCCGGGGAAGCAAGGCAACCACGGCGCACGGGGCTCCCCAACACAACAGTCGTCAAGATCACACACATCAACACACCTGCTAACAATACGTTCGTTAGTATCTCGGAGGAGTTATTGAGACGTCTGACACAGATTCAGACCTCTCCCGACTAACACGATGCACACGGTCTTAACAGCTGTCGCCGGACAGGCGGCGCGGAGATTGGAGAGTCGAGCCTGACATCCTCCAATCCAGACCTTCGGATCTTCGGTCCCGCCTACCGGGGGAGGGACAGGACGCCGGCATCCAATGACGTCTGGGCAACGGCACAGCTCATATACATAACACACACACACACACAGAACCCGCAGCCGTAACATTCACTAAAACATGTATTTTAATACTCAATATACATAATACTAGAATATAACAAGTAGATAATATACAAAACATCTCTAGGTTCAATAATAATATTTATTTCAATATAAATTATACTAGAATATTAAAGTTATATAATATTCAAAAAATTGGAGCGGGGAACAGGCTATAGGAGGGAGCCTATTTTAATATTTTATTTTCTAAACTACACAACATTTGGATTGTGAACCATTAGTAACAGCACCACTTCAGTAGGAAGTCCAGTAACAACTGGGTATTATACCAGGAAACACCACAACTGGGTGTTTCCCTAGCCTATTCATATTTGTGAATACTTGTTTGAATGAATACTGGACAATACTGGACCGGGCTAAAATTCCACTCCAAAATTGGCTTTTAAATCTTACCTACAGCGCTGTTATCATTTGTTAAACTTAGATTTCTAATTCATAATGCTAGTAAAGACTGTGTTTTAATGGTGGTTTTAAGTTGTTTTAAGTGGTTTTAATTCTAATAAGCCCTTTCAACCCAGTTCCTAACATGTTCCTGTTGATGTTGTGTGAAGGCTGAATGGCTGTCATCTGTCAGAGAGATGCTGTGAAGCTCTGGCCTCAGTTCTCAGCTCCAACTCCTCCAGTCTGAGAGAGCTGGACCTGAGTACCAACCACCTGCAGGATTCAGGAGTGAAGCTGCTCTCTGCTGGACTGGGGAGTCCACACTGTACACTGGAGACTCTCAGGTCAGTTGGACTCAATGAGCAAACACTTGCAGCACAGGGTTTGATATCAGAAGACATTCAACTGATTCCATGCATTGAGGAGATCTTTAGAACTAGGTGACCATCTCCATCACTAAGGACCACAACCACCCTGGGTTCCATCTCTTCTCCCCCTACTGTCTGGTCGCTGGTTATGCAGCATTTGTATAAACCAGGTTTAAGGACAGTTTATATCAACATACAGTGGAATACTGAATTGCTATGACTGCTGCCACTATCATAACATGTCATTAACATTACACTATCATGACATTGTCATTAACATTACACTATCATAACATTGTCATTAACATTACACTAGCATAACATTTTAATTAACATAACACTATCATAACATTGTCATTAACGTTACACTATCATAACATTGTCATTAACATTACACTAGCATAACATTTTAATTAACATAACACTATCATAACATTGTCATTAACGTTAAACTATCATAACATTGTCATTAAAGTTACACTATCATAACATTGTCATTATCATTACACTATCATAACATGTCATTAACATTACACTATCATAACATTGTCATTCACATTACACTATTATAACATTGTCATTAACATTACACTATCATAACATGGTCATTAACATTACACTTTAATAAAATAGTAATTAACATAACACTATCATAACATTATCATTAACATTACACTATCATAACATTGTCATTAACATTACACTATCTTAACATTGTCATTATCATTACACTATAATAACATTGTCATTAACATTACACTATCTTAACATTGTCAATAACATTACTCATAGACAATAAGGTGGAATTTAGAGTTGGTTAGAAAAGTGTATCAACAGCCTTTTCCTTAGAATGTGCCATTTTAAGGAAACTTTAATTATTACCTTTGCTAAATATTTGTACATATTTTAGACAGCTAACTGTTATCATTTAAATATCTATTCTTTACATTGACTACACTTCTCTTGTGCTCATTATTGAAGTAAAAGACTTGTGTTCTTTCAACCCAGTTCCTAACATGTTCCTGTTGATGTTGTGTGAAGGCTGAATGGCTGTCATCTGTCAGAGAGATGCTGTGAAGCTCTGGCCTCAGTTCTCAGCTCCAACTCCTCCAGTCTGAGAGAGCTGGACCTGAGTACCAACGACCTGCAGGATTCAGGAGTGAAGCTGCTCTCTGCTGGACTGGGGAGTCCACACTGTACACTGGAGACTCTCAGGTCAGTTGGACTCAATGAGCAAACACTTACAGCCCAGGGTTGGATATCAGAAGACATTCAACTGATTCCATGCATTGAGGAGATCTTTAGAACCAGGTGACCATCTCCATCACTAAGGACCGCAACCACCCTGGGTACCATCTCTTCTCCCCCTACCGTCTGGTCGCTGGTTCTGCAGCATCCGTACAGCAAGGACTACCAGGTTTAAGGACAGTTTATATCCACAGGCAGTGACCTACTGAACTGCTAGGAGTGCTGCCACTATCATAACATTGTCATTAACATGACACTATCATAACATTGTCATTAACATTACACTGTCATAACATGTCATTAACATTACACTATAATAACATTGTCATTAACATTACACTATAATAACATTGTCATTAACATTACACTATCATAACATTGTCATTAACATTACACTATAATAACATTGTCATTAACATTACACTATAATAACATTGTCATTAACATTACATTATCATAACATGTCATTACCATTACACTATCATAACATTGTCATTAACTTTACACTGTCATAACATGTCATTAACATTACATTATCATAACATGTCATTAACATTACACTGTCATAACATGTCATTAACATTACACTATCATACCATTGTCATTAACATTACACTATCATAACATTGTCATTAACATTACACTGTCATAACATGTTATTAACATTACTCTATCATAACATTGTCATTAACATTACACTGTCATAACATGTCATTAACATTACACTATAATAACATTGTCATTAACATTACACTATAATAACATTGTCATTAACATTACACTGTCATAACATGTCATTAACATTACACTATAATAACATTGTCATTAACATTACACTATAATAACATTGTCATTAACATTACACTATCATAACATTGTCATTAACATTACACTATAATAACATTGTCATTAACATTACACTATAATAACATTGTCATTAACATTACACTAGCATAACATTTTAATTAACATAACACTATCATAACATTGTCATTAACGTTAAACTATCATAACATTGTCATTAAAGTTACACTATCATAACATTGTCATTATCATTACACTATCATAACATGTCATTAACATTACACTATCATAACATTGTCATTCACATTACACTATTATAACATTGTCATTAACATTACACTATCATAACATGGTCATTAACATTACACTTTAATAAAATAGTAATTAACATAACACTATCATAACATTATCATTAACATTACACTATCATAACATTGTCATTAACATTACACTATCTTAACATTGTCATTATCATTACACTATAATAACATTGTCATTAACATTACACTATCTTAACATTGTCAATAACATTACTCATAGACAATAAGGTGGAATTTAGAGTTGGTTAGAAAAGTGTATCAACAGCCTTTTCCTTAGAATGTGCCATTTTAAGGAAACTTTAATTATTACCTTTGCTAAATATTTGTACATATTTTAGACAGCTAACTGTTATCATTTAAATATCTATTCTTTACATTGACTACACTTCTCTTGTGCTCATTATTGAAGTAAAAGACTTGTGTTCTTTCAACCCAGTTCCTAACATGTTCCTGTTGATGTTGTGTGAAGGCTGAATGGCTGTCATCTGTCAGAGAGATGCTGTGAAGCTCTGGCCTCAGTTCTCAGCTCCAACTCCTCCAGTCTGAGAGAGCTGGACCTGAGTACCAACGACCTGCAGGATTCAGGAGTGAAGCTGCTCTCTGCTGGACTGGGGAGTCCACACTGTACACTGGAGACTCTCAGGTCAGTTGGACTCAATGAGCAAACACTTACAGCCCAGGGTTGGATATCAGAAGACATTCAACTGATTCCATGCATTGAGGAGATCTTTAGAACCAGGTGACCATCTCCATCACTAAGGACCGCAACCACCCTGGGTACCATCTCTTCTCCCCCTACCGTCTGGTCGCTGGTTCTGCAGCATCCGTACAGCAAGGACTACCAGGTTTAAGGACAGTTTATATCCACAGGCAGTGACCTACTGAACTGCTAGGAGTGCTGCCACTATCATAACATTGTCATTAACATGACACTATCATAACATTGTCATTAACATTACACTGTCATAACATGTCATTAACATTACACTATAATAACATTGTCATTAACATTACACTATAATAACATTGTCATTAACATTACACTATCATAACATTGTCATTAACATTACACTATAATAACATTGTCATTAACATTACACTATAATAACATTGTCATTAACATTACATTATCATAACATGTCATTACCATTACACTATCATAACATTGTCATTAACTTTACACTGTCATAACATGTCATTAACATTACATTATCATAACATGTCATTAACATTACACTGTCATAACATGTCATTAACATTACACTATCATACCATTGTCATTAACATTACACTATCATAACATTGTCATTAACATTACACTGTCATAACATGTTATTAACATTACTCTATCATAACATTGTCATTAACATTACACTGTCATAACATGTCATTAACATTACACTATAATAACATTGTCATTAACATTACACTATAATAACATTGTCATTAACATTACACTATCATAACATTGTCATTAACATTACACTATAATAACATTGTCATTAACATTACACTATAATAACATTGTCATTAACATTACACTAGCATAACATTTTAATTAACATAACACTATCATAACATTGTCATTAACGTTAAACTATCATAACATTGTCATTAAAGTTACACTATCATAACATTGTCATTATCATTACACTATCATAACATGTCATTAACATTACACTATCATAACATTGTCATTCACATTACACTATTATAACATTGTCATTAACATTACACTATCATAACATGGTCATTAACATTACACTTTAATAAAATAGTAATTAACATAACACTATCATAACATTATCATTAACATTACACTATCATAACATTGTCATTAACATTACACTATCTTAACATTGTCATTATCATTACACTATAATAACATTGTCATTAACATTACACTATCTTAACATTGTCAATAACATTACTCATAGACAATAAGGTGGAATTTAGAGTTGGTTAGAAAAGTGTATCAACAGCCTTTTCCTTAGAATGTGCCATTTTAAGGAAACTTTAATTATTACCTTTGCTAAATATTTGTACATATTTTAGACAGCTAACTGTTATCATTTAAATATCTATTCTTTACATTGACTACACTTCTCTTGTGCTCATTATTGAAGTAAAAGACTTGTGTTCTTTCAACCCAGTTCCTAACATGTTCCTGTTGATGTTGTGTGAAGGCTGAATGGCTGTCATCTGTCAGAGAGATGCTGTGAAGCTCTGGCCTCAGTTCTCAGCTCCAACTCCTCCAGTCTGAGAGAGCTGGACCTGAGTACCAACGACCTGCAGGATTCAGGAGTGAAGCTGCTCTCTGCTGGACTGGGGAGTCCACACTGTACACTGGAGACTCTCAGGTCAGTTGGACTCAATGAGCAAACACTTACAGCCCAGGGTTGGATATCAGAAGACATTCAACTGATTCCATGCATTGAGGAGATCTTTAGAACCAGGTGACCATCTCCATCACTAAGGACCGCAACCACCCTGGGTACCATCTCTTCTCCCCCTACCGTCTGGTCGCTGGTTCTGCAGCATCCGTACAGCAAGGACTACCAGGTTTAAGGACAGTTTATATCCACAGGCAGTGACCTACTGAACTGCTAGGAGTGCTGCCACTATCATAACATTGTCATTAACATGACACTATCATAACATTGTCATTAACATTACACTGTCATAACATGTCATTAACATTACACTATAATAACATTGTCATTAACATTACACTATAATAACATTGTCATTAACATTACACTATCATAACATTGTCATTAACATTACACTATAATAACATTGTCATTAACATTA
This sequence comes from Muraenolepis orangiensis, assembly GCA_027704905.1. Classification (NCBI taxonomy): domain Eukaryota; kingdom Metazoa; phylum Chordata; class Actinopteri; order Gadiformes; family Muraenolepididae; genus Muraenolepis; species Muraenolepis orangiensis. Next base: position 11,570 of record JANIIK010000927.1, on the reverse strand, counting down.
CACTATAATAACATTGTCATTAACATTACATTATCATAACATGTCATTACCATTACACTATCATAACATTGTCATTAACTTTACACTGTCATAACATGTCATTAACATTACATTATCATAACATGTCATTAACATTACACTGTCATAACATGTCATTAACATTACACTATCATACCATTGTCATTAACATTACACTATCATAACATTGTCATTAACATTACACTGTCATAACATGTTATTAACATTACTCTATCATAACATTGTCATTAACATTACACTGTCATAACATGTCATTAACATTACACTATAATAACATTGTCATTAACATTACACTATAATAACATTGTCATTAACATTACACTATCATAACATTGTCATTAACATTACACTATAATAACATTGTCATTAACATTACACTATAATAACATTGTCATTAACATTACACTAGCATAACATTTTAATTAACATAACACTATCATAACATTGTCATTAACGTTAAACTATCATAACATTGTCATTAAAGTTACACTATCATAACATTGTCATTATCATTACACTATCATAACATGTCATTAACATTACACTATCATAACATTGTCATTCACATTACACTATTATAACATTGTCATTAACATTACACTATCATAACATGGTCATTAACATTACACTTTAATAAAATAGTAATTAACATAACACTATCATAACATTATCATTAACATTACACTATCATAACATTGTCATTAACATTACACTATCTTAACATTGTCATTATCATTACACTATAATAACATTGTCATTAACATTACACTATCTTAACATTGTCAATAACATTACTCATAGACAATAAGGTGGAATTTAGAGTTGGTTAGAAAAGTGTATCAACAGCCTTTTCCTTAGAATGTGCCATTTTAAGGAAACTTTAATTATTACCTTTGCTAAATATTTGTACATATTTTAGACAGCTAACTGTTATCATTTAAATATCTATTCTTTACATTGACTACACTTCTCTTGTGCTCATTATTGAAGTAAAAGACTTGTGTTCTTTCAACCCAGTTCCTAACATGTTCCTGTTGATGTTGTGTGAAGGCTGAATGGCTGTCATCTGTCAGAGAGATGCTGTGAAGCTCTGGCCTCAGTTCTCAGCTCCAACTCCTCCAGTCTGAGAGAGCTGGACCTGAGTACCAACGACCTGCAGGATTCAGGAGTGAAGCTGCTCTCTGCTGGACTGGGGAGTCCACACTGTACACTGGAGACTCTCAGGTCAGTTGGACTCAATGAGCAAACACTTACAGCCCAGGGTTGGATATCAGAAGACATTCAACTGATTCCATGCATTGAGGAGATCTTTAGAACCAGGTGACCATCTCCATCACTAAGGACCGCAACCACCCTGGGTACCATCTCTTCTCCCCCTACCGTCTGGTCGCTGGTTCTGCAGCATCCGTACAGCAAGGACTACCAGGTTTAAGGACAGTTTATATCCACAGGCAGTGACCTACTGAACTGCTAGGAGTGCTGCCACTATCATAACATTGTCATTAACATGACACTATCATAACATTGTCATTAACATTACACTGTCATAACATGTCATTAACATTACACTATAATAACATTGTCATTAACATTACACTATAATAACATTGTCATTAACATTACACTATCATAACATTGTCATTAACATTACACTATAATAACATTGTCATTAACATTACACTATAATAACATTGTCATTAACATTACATTATCATAACATGTCATTACCATTACACTATCATAACATTGTCATTAACTTTACACTGTCATAACATGTCATTAACATTACATTATCATAACATGTCATTAACATTACACTGTCATAACATGTCATTAACATTACACTATCATACCATTGTCATTAACATTACACTATCATAACATTGTCATTAACATTACACTGTCATAACATGTTATTAACATTACTCTATCATAACATTGTCATTAACATTACACTGTCATAACATGTCATTAACATTACACTATAATAACATTGTCATTAACATTACACTATAATAACATTGTCATTAACATTACACTATCATAACATTGTCATTAACATTACACTATAATAACATTGTCATTAACATTACACTATAATAACATTGTCATTAACATTACATTATCATAACATGTCATTGCCATTACACTATCATAACATTGTCATTAACTTTAAACTATCATAACATTGTCATTAACATGACACTATCGTAACATTGTCATTAACATGACACTATCATAACATTACACTATCATAACATTGTCATTAACATTACACTATCATTACATTGTCATTAACATTACGCTATCATAACATGTCATTAACATTACACTATAATAACATTGTCATTAACATGACACTATCATAACATTGTCATTAACATGACACTATCGTAACATTGTCATTAACATGACACTATCATAACATTGTCATTAACATGACACTATCATAACATGTCATTAACATGACACTATCGTAACATTGTCATTAACATGACACTATCATAACATTGTCATTAACATGACACTATCATAACATTGTCATTAACATGACACTATCATAACATGACACTATCATAACAATGTCATTAACATGACACTATCGTAACATTGTCATTAACATGACACTATCATAACATTGTCATTAACATGACACTATCGTAACATTGTCATTAACATGACACTATCATAACATGTCATTAACATGACACTATCATAACATTGTCATTAACATGACACTATCATAACATGTCATTAACATGACACTATCGTAACATTGTCATTAACATGACACTATCATAACATTGTCATTAACATGACACTATCATAACATGTCATTAACATGACACTATCGTAACATTGTCATTAACATGACACTATCATAACATTGTCATTAACATGACACTATCGTAACATTGTCATTAACATGACACTATCATAACATGTCATTAACATGACACTATCGTAACATTGTCATTAACATGACACTATCATAACATTGTCATTAACATGACACTATCGTAACATTGTCATTAACATGACACTATCATAACATGTCATTAACATGACACTATCATAACATTGTCATTAACATGACACTATCATAACATGACACTATCATAACAATGTCATTACCATGACACTATCGTAACATTGTCATTAACATGACACTATCATAACATTGTCATTAACATGACACTATCGTAACATTGTCATTAACATGACACTATCGTAACATGACACTATCATAACAATGTCATTAACATGACACTATCGTAACATTGTCATTAACATGACACTATCGTAACATTGTCATTAACATGACACTATCATAACATTGTCATTAACATGACACTATCGTAACATTGTCATTAACATGACACTATCATAACATTGTCATTAACATGACACTATCATAACATGACACTATCATAACAATGTCATTAACATGACACTATCATAACATGACACTATCATAACAATGTCATAACATTGTCATTAACTTTACACTGTCATAACATGTCATTAACATTACATTATCATAACATGTCATTAACATTACACTGTCATAACATGTCATTAACATTACACTATCATACCATTGTCATTAACATTACACTATCATAACATTGTCATTAACATTACACTGTCATAACATGTTATTAACATTACTCTATCATAACATTGTCATTAACATTACACTGTCATAACATGTCATTAACATTACACTATAATAACATTGTCATTAACATTACACTATAATAACATTGTCATTAACATTACACTATCATAACATTGTCATTAACATTACACTATAATAACATTGTCATTAACATTACACTATAATAACATTGTCATTAACATTACATTATCATAACATGTCATTGCCATTACACTATCATAACATTGTCATTAACTTTAAACTATCATAACATTGTCATTAACATGACACTATCGTAACATTGTCATTAACATGACACTATCATAACATTACACTATCATAACATTGTCATTAACATTACACTATCATTACATTGTCATTAACATTACGCTATCATAACATGTCATTAACATTACACTATAATAACATTGTCATTAACATGACACTATCATAACATTGTCATTAACATGACACTATCGTAACATTGTCATTAACATGACACTATCATAACATTGTCATTAACATTACACTATCATAACATGTCATTAACATTACACTATCATAACATGTCATTAACATTACACTATCATAACATGTCATTAACATTACACTATCATAACATGTCATTAACATTACACTATCATAACATTATCATTAGCATTACACTATCATAACATGTCATTAACATTACACTATCATAACATTGTCATTAACATTACGCTATCATAACATGTCATTAACATTACACTATCATAAAATGTCATTAACATTACACTATCATAACATGTCATTAACATTACACAATCATAACATGTCATTAACATTACACTATCATAACATGTCATTAACATTACACTATCATAACATGTCATTAACATTACTCTATCATAACATGTCATTAACATTACACTATCATAACATGTCATTAACATTACACTATCATAACATTTCATTAACATTACACTATCATAACATTATCATTAACATTACACTATCATAACATGTCATTAACATTACACTATCATAACATTGTCATTAAGCGCTGCAGAGGGTGGTGAAAACCGCCCAACTCATCGTTGGACTACCCCTCCCTGCAATAAACACCAGCCACCACAAACGGTGTCTGAGGAAGGCCCAACAAATAGTGTAAAACCCTCTCAGCCCAACCATGGACTGTTAGCCCTCCTCCCCTCCGGGAGGCGCTATAGAAACCTCTGTTCCAAGTCAAGCAGGCTTAGGAACAGCTTCTTCCCCTCAGCTGTCATCTCACTGAACTCTGCTCCACGAAGACAGCCCCCCCCCCTCTGCTGTCCCCCCCCCTCTGCTGTCCCCCCCCTCTGCTGCCCCCCCCCTCTGCTGCCCCCCCATCTGCTGCCCCCCCCCCCCCATCTGCTGTCCCCCCCCCTCTGCTGTCCCCCCTGCTGCCCCCCCTGCTGCCCCCCCCCTCTGCTGTCCCCCCCCTCTGCTGTCCCCCCCCTCTGCTGTCCCCCCCCTCTGCTGCCCCCCCCCTCTGCTGTCCCCCCCCCTCTGCTGTCCCCCCCCCTCTGCTGTCCCCCCCCCTCTGCTGCCCCCCCCCTCTGCTGTCCCCCCCTCTGCTGTCCCCCCCCTCTGCTGTCCCCCCCCTCTGCTGCCCCCCCCCTCTGCTGTCCCCCCCCCTCTGCTGTCCCCCCCCTCTGCTGTCCCCCCCCTCTGCTGTCCCCCCCCCTCTGCTGCCCCCCCCCCTCTGCTGCCCCCCCCCTCTGCTGCCCCCCCCCATCTGCTGCCCCCCCCAATCTGCTGTCCCTCTCTGCCCCCCCCCTCTGCTACCCCCCCTCTGCTAACCCCCCTCTGCTGTCCCCCCCTGCTGTCCCCCCTCTGCTGTCCCCCCTCTGCTGTCCCCCCCTGCTGTCCCCCCCTGCTGTCCCCCCCCTGCTGTCCCCCCTCTGCTGTCCCCCCTCTGCTGTCCCCCCCTATAACATGCACTTTACTGCAACATGTGCACTCTGGTTAGATGCCAAATTATTTTCGCTGTACTGTACTTGTGCTGTGAAATGACAATACATTAGAATCTAATCTAATCTAATTAACATTACACTATCATAACATGTCATTAACATTACACGATCATAACATTTTCATTAACATTACACTATCATAACATTATCATTAGCATTACACTATCATAACATTGTCATTAACATTACACTATCATAACATGTCATTAGCATCACACTATCATAACATTGTCATTAACATTACACTATCATAACATGTCATTAGCATTACACTATCATAACATGTCATTAACATTACACTATCATGACATGTCATTAACATTACACTGTCATAACATGTCATTAACATTACACTATCATAACATTGTCATTAGCATTACACTATCATAACATTGTCATTAACATTAACACGTGTGTGTGTGTGTGTGTGTGTGTGTGTGTGTGTGTGTGTGTGTGTGTGTGTGTGTGTGTGTGTGTGTGTGTGTGTGTGTGTGTGTGTGTGTGTGTGTGTGTGTGTGTGTGTGTGTGTGTGTGTGTGTAGGTTGTCTGGCTGTCTGGTCACACAGGAAGGCTGTGCTTCTCTGGCCTCAGCTCTGAGCTCCAACCCCTCCCGTCTGAGAGAGCTGGACCTGAGCTACAATCACCCAGGAGACTCAGGAGTTACGCTGCTCTCTGCTGGACTGGAGGATCCACGCTGGAGACTGGACACTCTCAGGTACGGAGAGGACAGCTCACCTCTCAGGGACCGTGTCTCCTACAAGGATTCAACCGGCCGCTAGATGAAGTGGTTTACCAAGGCGGCTGTAACTCATGTTGTGTACAAAGTGATGATCCAGCAGATCATGAGTGTGAATGTTTCAACTGCTCTCTCTTTGTTCCCCCCAGGGTGGAGCACGGTGGAGGATGGAGGCTGAAACCAGGTCCAAAGAAGTGTGAGTGTCTGTTTAGTTTGAGTCATCACAACACACACTCACTCTTTAGATGGAAGGTCCATCCACACAGCAGGAGGTGACGTCCTGCTGGGAATGAACAGGATGGATCTCAATACAAAACACGTTTAGAGACCCAAACGGAGCAGCTTTCCCTTTAATATTAGTGTTTGTATTTAATATTATATTATAACAACTACTGTTATTATTATGATTATCATCATCCTTATGGTTCAAATAAGGACCGTTGAAGAATTATAACACTTATTTATTAGTGTGAATAATGTTTTGAATAGTGATTACTATAATGAATTATAATTATGAATATTATTATTTTATTATTATTAATACAAATAATAGTATAAATAATGATAGTAATTGTATTATTTATATGATTATTATTATATATAATAATAATAATTTTAATAATGATTATTATTATCATTATTATTATTATTAACATTAATCTTAATGTAAATATTAGTTATATTTTTAAATCTACAATTAGATTGATAATAATAATTAATATGATTAATATAAATGTTAATATTAATAATACGATTATTAATGATAATATAAATACTATTACTACTTACTATTATCATTATTATAGATACAATAATTATTAATATTAATATGATTATTATTATTAATAGAAATATTATTAATGTTAATATTTATATTAATACTATTACTAATTATTATCATTATTATAGATACAATAATTCATATTAATGATTATTATTAATTATATTAATATTAATATTATTAATGTTAATATTTATATTAATACTGTTAATATTAATATATTATTATTATTGTTATTGTTATGTTAGCCATAGGAAGAGAATCCTCTAGAGATGAGACCAGGACTCAATAGGTTTGAAAACAAGGCTTCACGTGAATGAGAATCCTAGCTACGATGAAGTGTGACGCGGTTCCTTCAGCCCACGCCGTCGCCGTGGTGACGCTGAGGGACTGAGAACATCAGGAGAACACAAACTACAGTCTGGGCTCAGTTTCTAGGAACAACAACAACAGTTCAGCAGACTAATCATGTCTTGTTCTCCATCAGATGCGTGTGAACTCACACTGGACCCAAACACAGCCTGGAGAGGACTCTCTCTGTCTGAGGATAACAGGAAGGTGACGAGGGTTAGAGAGGAGGAGGAGTATCCTCATCACCCAGAGAGATTTGACTCCTGTCCCCAGGTGTTGTGTAGAGAGGGTCTGACTGACCGCTGTTACTGGGAGGTGGAGTGGAAAGGAGGTGTTGCTATAGGAGTGACATACAGAGGAATCACTAGGAGAGGACTGGGTGGTGACAGCAGGCTTGGATACAACAACAAGTCCTGGAGTCTTTATTGTGATGATGGTTGTTACTCTGTCCGGTACAACGGTAGTCAAACAGCCATACGTCTCCCCCCCTCTAACAGAGTAGGAGTGTATGTGGACCGACCTGCTGGCTCTCTCTCCTTCTACAGAGTGTCCCCAGATGGAGGAGGGTCCTCAGACACACTGACACTCATCCACACCTTCCAGTCCACATTCACCCAGGAGGACCTCCTCCCTGGGTTTAGGTTATGGGGGGGTTATGGTTGCTCAGTGTCTCTGTGTCCGTTGTAGCAACACACACACACACACACACACACACACAGTATACACTATACAGACACACATAGTATACACTATACACACACACACATAGTATACACTATACACACACACACACATAGTATACACTATACACACACACACATAGTATACACTATACACACACACACACATAGTATACACTATACACACACACACACAGTATACACTATACACACACACATAGTGTACACTATACACACACACACACACACACGGGGGGGTGAGGGGGGGGTTTCTCCCTTAAGGCCCCAAATGGCCAGAGAGCAGTTCCAGAGGTCGGGGGTCAGAGGAGGTGATCTACCACCATGGGTCCTACCACTGGGTCACGGATGGACCCCAGGGATTTAAAGACTGTTCAACTTTTGACTGTTATTCATTTTGATCGCAAAACATTCATGAACTTCTCTTTTTAAAAGGTTCGCAAAAAACTGCTTCATGCAATATAATGTTTTAAATGTTTGAACTTTCTCTTTAACACGTTGTAGAAGACTGTTGTATTCAATATAATGTTTTAAATGGTTGAACTTTCTCTTTAACACGTTCTAGAAGACTGTTGTATTCAATATAATGTTTTAAATGGTTGAACTTTCTCTTTAACACGTTCTAGAAGACTGTTGTATTCAATATAATGTTTTAAATGGTTGAACTTTCTCTTTAACACGTTCTAGAAGACTGTTGTATTCAATATAATGTTTTAAATGGTTGAACTTTCTCTTTAACACGTTCTAGAAGACTGTTGTATTCAATATAATGTTTTAAATGGTTGAACTTTCTCTTTAACACGTTCTAGAAGACTGTTGTATTCAATATGATGTTTTAAATGGTTGAATTTTCTCTTTAACACGTTCTAGAAGACTGTTGTATTCAATATGATGTTTGTGGTGGAGATGAAGATGTGTTCTCAGAGCTAAAGGGAGTCATGCATTGGATGTTCTTTCATGGTCTGACCAGCTAAATATCACATGTTCATGTTGTTTCCTTTGATTCTTTGAAGCATTATTAATCACATGGGATTGTTTCCTTTAAATCCTTTTTTGAAGTGTTATTAAAGTATGATGTTGGATTGGTGTTCATGACGTTGTGTTCCATAATCCAGTGAGGTGAACATGATGTGTTGTCCTTTTCAAAAGGAGCTAAATGTGATGGTAAAGCCCTCTGGTGTAGTAAGAGCCCAATGAGGAGGGTGGTGAGTGATGAAGAGGAGGGTGGTGGGTGATGAAGAGGAGGGTGGTGAGTGATGAAGAGGAGGGTGGTGAGTGATGAAGAGGAGGGTGGTGGGTGATGAAGAGGAGGGTGGTGAGTGATGAAGAGGAGGGTGGTGAGTGATGAAGATGAGGGTGGTGAGTGATGAAGAGGAGGGTGGTGAGTGATGAAGAGGAGGGTGGTGAGTGATGAAGAGGAGGGTGGTGAGTGATGAAGATGAGGGTGGTGAGTGATGAAGATGAGTGACGAAGAGGAGGGTGGTGAGTGATGAAGAGGAGGGTGGTGAGTGATGAAGAGGAGGGTGGTGAGTGATGAAGAGGAGGGTGGTGAGTGATGAAGATGAGTGATGAAGAGGAGGGTGGTGAGTGATGAAGAGGAGGGTGGTGAGTGATGAAGAGGAGGGTGGTGAGTGATGAAGAGGAGGGTGGTGAGTGATGAAGAGGAGGGTGGTGAGTGACAAAGAGGAGGGTGGTGAGTGATGAAGAGGAGGGTGGTTAGTGATGAAGAGGAGGGTGGTGAGTGATGAAGAGGAGGGTGGTGAGTGATAAAGAGGAGTGATGAAGAGGAGGGTGGTCAGTGATGAACAGGAGGGTGGTGAGTGATGAAGAGGAGGGTGGTGAGTGATAAAGAGGAGTGATCAACCCACAGTTAACGAATGTTAACTAACGACTGATTAGGACATTTAAGGACTGATTAAGACTTAACGACTGATTAGGACATTTAAGGACTGATTAAGACTTAACGACTGATTAGGACATTTAAGGACTGATTCAGACTTGACGACTGATTAGGACATTTAAGGACTGATTAAGACTTAACGACTGATTAGGACTTTTAAGGACTGATTAAGACTTAACGACTGATTAGGACATTTAAGGACTGATTAAGACTTAACGACTGATTAAAAAATGTAACGACTGAGGGGGAAACGACCCTTTGAACAACCGGCCCTGGTCACTTACTGTGTGTGTGTGTGTGTGTGAGGGGTACGGGTTTGTGTATGCACGTGTGGGGTTGTGTGTGTGAGAGATATGATTGTGTGTGTGTGTGTATGTGTGTGTGAGAGTGGTCTGTGTGTAAGAGCTATGGGTTTGTGTGTGTGTATGAGAGGTACAAGTTTGTGTATGCATGTTTGTGGTTGTGTGTGTGAAAGCTAAGAGTTTGTGTGTCGGTATGTGTGTGCACGCACGCGTGTGCGTGTGCATGTGCGTGTGTGTGTGCAAAGCGTGTGCCCATGCTCACTGCTAGATTAAGTGTCACATGTCATGAAAATGTCATGTTGTCAAAAACAGGCTGTCTGAGTCTGCTGACATATAAAATCACATTTCTTGCCAGCCTGTATATTCATATATATATATATATATATATATATATATATATATATATATATATATATATATATATATATATATATATACATAACTTTCATTGGATCCGTTTCCATCCAAATAAATCACACATTTTCAGTAATTCAGTAAATTCAAATGATTTATTCATGCTATTGTAACGGTCGTGGAAAGTACGTGATCGGGGACGACGACAGACTGGTTCTCAAACTTTATTTTCCTGCAGAAGACAATACATAGTTTCCCATTTAACTTCTGCATCCGTAGCAATGCAAAACCGCAATCAATGCAACAAGGGAAAACCATACCTGCAGAAGACAATACATAGTTTCCCATTTAACTTCTGCATCTGCAAGCAAAAAGGGCAACACAATGTTTAATTGTCCCTGGCGCCACGCTAGACCACAGGGAAAACAGCGAAGCGCCATTACACAATTCGCGCCAAAAAGCATTGAACTAAAACAGTGACTAAACCCCAAAACAATGCAAAACAGCATGAACAACACATGAACAATCACAATGAACAATTTGTATCAAAAACAACAACATTAAAGTTAACACAATCACGAACACACTCAAACACCCCCAAGACATATTTCCCCACGACTTACCCGTAGCAATGCAAAACCGCAATGCCAGGGGAAGGGGAAGGAGCTACGGAAACCCAGGAGGTACAACCAATCGGGAAATACACAGAAGGCGTTTCCACAGGAAACATTGATAAAATACAACAAAATAAAAA
>JANIIK010000926.1:133485-176000 GCA_027704905.1 Muraenolepis orangiensis | reverse complement strand
GAATCATCCAGCACGGATGAGACAAGAACGGACACGTCACATGTGTCATCCAGAGGGAGGAAATTGACCAGCATCAGTAAATTTCTGTGTATCACCTTCTCCCGTCCAGTGATTGTGTCACGAATCCTGTATGTGCGTGTCCCTGCGTTCATTTCCACCACAGTGTAAATGACTGACTCCCACCGATCAGCAAGCTTCCTTTTTCCCCTGTCTTTTTTGTTGGCCAAAAGCACTCTATCACCAACTTCAATTTCAGATCCCTTCACTTTTCTGTTATATAACTGAGCATGTCTATTCTGCTCCTTTGTAGCATGACCTTGGGCAATCGCCATAGCTTCCTTTAGGTCATTGGTGAGACATGCCACATACTTATCATAGCTTGTCACCGCAGAGTCATTGAGGACAGTATGAAAAAGAACATCAACAGGTAGACGGGGGACCCGGCCAAACATGAGGTAAAAGGGGGGGTAGCCAGTTGTCTCATGGGCCGTGCAATTGTACATGAACGTCAGAGTCTGCAAGCGCCGCGGCCAGTCAGCCTTCTCTTCAGGGGGCAAGGCGCGAATCATGCCACCCAAGGTTCGATTGAATCGTTCCACACTCCCATTCCCCATTGGATGGTACGGTGTTGTGTGTGACTTCCTAACACCTGAGACTCTGAGAAGCTCGCTTATCAGTAAACTCTCAAAGTTCGCACCCTGATCACTATGGATCCTTTCAGGGAAACCATAGACACAAAAATACCGGTCCCAGAGAACCCTTGCAACCTGCTTAGCGGTCTGGTCTTTGCAGGGAAACGCTTGAGCCATCCTCGTAAAGTGGTCTGTAATCACCAAGACATCAACAGACTTGTTTCTGGAGTCTTCGGCTGACCAAAAGTCAATACAGACTAGCTCAAGTGGCCTGGTTGATGTTATACTCTCCAGAGAAGCCCTTCCCTCAGGCTCAACTGTTTTGCTGACGATGCATCGCTGACAATGACGAACATAATCCCTCACGTCCCTGTCAAGGTTAGGCCAGAAAAACCTCTGTCTTGTCAAGCTCAGGCTTCTGAACTGACCCTGATGCCCAGCTCCATCGTGAACTCCATGCAGCACCTCAGTCCTAAGAGAGTCAGGGACAACATATTGAAAACGCCTTGCCCTAGTCTTCTGATCCCTTGAAACCCTGTACAGCACACCGCCGCTCACAGTGAGCCTATCCCAGTGTTTCAAGTATCTTGTGACAGAGACTGACTCTTTAAAACGTTCTCTCCTAGAAGGCCTACGACACCTCTCAACATAGGACAGGACGCGAGATAGAGTCCTATCCTCCATCTGCTTGTCACGGAGTTCCTTTTCGGTGTAAGCAGGCAAGGCGTCCTGCCCAGGTGGAACCAACTGAGGTAAGTACTGCAACGCCCCAACAGCACGAGCTCTCGGACCAGCGTCCCACTCGATATGCGACTGCAGTGTAGCAGACACCTCCTCCATTTCCACAGACTGAGTGTGCATACGAAGAGGACTACCTGTAAACTGGCCAGTGTCACTCTCTAGGAAAGGCTTTGTGCGACCACTGGATGAGCGGAAAGCATTCTGTACAGAAGTGCCTGACATATCCCTGACCTCAGTGAGTAGACCTGCATAGGGCTCAGCAAGCAGCCTGCAGCCAACACCCTCCTTGACAAACGGCACACGACTCAGAGCATCAGCCACAACGTTCTGCGGACCCGGGACATACTTTATGTCAAAATCGTAACTCGCCAACTTACTCACCCAGCGCTGTTCACAACAGTCGAGCTTCGGCTTTGTGAGGATGTGAGTCAATGGGTTATTGTCCGTCCAGACTGTGAATCTGTGGCCTTTCAACCAATGACTGAACTTGTCACAGACTGACCACTTCAGCGCCAGAAACTCCAACCGGTGAGCTGGGTAGTTCTTTTGGGAATGAGACAACGACTTGCTGGCAAAAGCGATGGGTCTAGCTCGTGCCTCACCCTCCTGCACCTGAGATAAAACAGCACCTATGCCATCCAAGGATGCATCTGTTGAGAGCATGAAGGGAAGAGCAAAGTCGGGGTGAGCCAGGACGACACTGTGAACCAATGAAGCCTTTAACTTCTCAAAAGCCTCTTCCTGCTCTGGCGTCCAGTCAGATGCATGCAATTTCTTGTACGACAGCTTTTTCTTAAGCTGTTTGCCCCTTCTCTTCTTCTCACCCTTCAACAGACTAAAGAGTGGCTTGGCGATGGCAGAGTATCGGGGAACGAAGTGTTGATAGTAATTGACCATCCCCAAAAATGATCGTATCCGCTTCTGGGACGGTGTCACACCGTCGGGCTCCATGAGGTCGGTGCTCGTTATGTTTGTGATGCTATCCACCTTACAAGGGTCTGTCGAGACACCAGTCTCGTCAATTATGTGACCAAGGAATTTCACAGACCTTCTGAGGAAGAAACACTTTTTGGGGGCTAACTTCATGTTATGGCTACGCAGCCTGTCAAACACCATCTCCAAGCGCAGTAAAGCGGTCTCCACATCAGGTGCAAACACTAGCAGATCATCTAAATAACAAAGTAAACTAAGATAATTTTGATCTCCGAAGATACTGGTCATCATGCGCATAAAGCTCCCAGGGCTGTTGCAGAGGCCCTGCGGCAAACGGTTATATTCAAACAGGCCCATGGGAGTGGTGAAGGCGGAGTACTTCCTGTCATCCTCATGGAGCGGCATGTTGTAAAATCCGGAGGTCAAATCCATCGTGCTAAAAAGGCAATTGCCTCCCAGTGCTGCCAGACAATCTGCCTGATGGGGAAGGGGATGAGCATCCTTCAATGTCCTCTTGTTCAGCCAGCGAAAGTCCGTACAGATGCGGAGATCACCATTTTTCTTCCATACCAACACCAAAGGTGATGCATATTCACTGGTTGACTTTCTGATGATCTCCTTTTCCTCCATCTCACTTAGTACCTGGCGCAGCTTTAGGTACTGGGCTGGGGGTACTCTCCTGTATGGGAGCCTGAATGGTCTGCTGTCCGACAGGTGTATGCGGTGCACAAAACCCTTCGCTTTCCCACAGTCAAGATGGTCACGAGAGAAAACATCCTCATACTGCAAAACAAGGTTAGCCATCCTTCTCCTAAAATCCTCCGACACTTCACATGACTCAACGTCGACATTAGCGAGCCCAACTGAATCAAGCTGTTCCCTGGCAGACTTTGCATCAGCAACAGGTGGCGCGGCTGATTGAGTGCAGCTGACCAGTGGAATAATTGAGGACTCTGCAACATCCATGTCCTCAAGTGCTACACAGGAGTAGACATCAGCCAACTTTGAATTGCGCCTCAACAGCACAGGCCTGTTAGTTGTATTGATGAGCTTTAGTGGGACCCATTTGTCTCCCCACAGTGGGGTTACAATCTTTGCGACCAAAATACCCCTGGGAGCTGAGCGGGAGGACGTGGGCTCTGTCATGACAGTGCTGCCTGGGGAAATAGCAGTGTCTTTGGGCAGTTTCCCCCAGATTAAATATTCACGGCCAGGCTCGAGGCAGGTAGCTGAATTACACCTGACTGTACCGACCTTGTCAGGGACATCAACACCTTTCCAGGGGCTCAGGCCAGAGAGCATGGATAGGAAACGTTCGGTCTCCGGGTCTCTGGTTGTGCAGGGGCCGGACACTGTCCTCCAGTAGGAGTCACACATCTTAGACTGACGCAGTATGTGTTTTATAACATTAGTCCCCAGTATCAGGTCATCATGCTGTCCCGAAACAACAAGCGTGGGAACCAACATCTTGCAACCATACACTTCCATCTCCACTTCAAAAGCACACTTTGGCTTAACACGAAGTCCGCCACATCCGACAAGCACCACATTCACATCCATCTTCTCTAGGTCAGTTATCGCTCCAGTCTCTCTCAGTCTAAACTCAGTTGTCTCACTAATGCTGCAGGCCATTGAGCCACTATCCAACATTCCGCCCACTATCAATGTCTCACCCATCGCCACGGGTGTGTAGAAAAGACTGTCGCTATTACCAACTCTGTGAACATTTTGATACACAACTTCAGAATCAACACACGAGTCTTTCGCAGACGTGTAACTAGTCTCGGCATCAGACATGTCGTCAATTTGGGAGTTTGTGCCTCGACCTGTACTGTCCCCCTCCGAATACAGGTCGGCTAGTTTCCCTGAGGCTGTGGTTGGGAAGAATCATTTGCAGAGCACTCCAGCCTGGTGTGACCTGGGGCGAGGCACGCAAAACACAGCCTTTCAGACATGCAGTGTGAAATGGTGGTGTGGCGTGGGTCATTACACACCCTGCAAACCGCCTCCCTGGGACGTCGCTCACGAGGTGCACGCTGGAACCTCCCACCTCGAGCTGGAGGAGGACTATTACGGTGCTGCAACTTCTCCACCATCTCCTGAAATATGTCGACCATACGGGTGAGAAGTTTCTCCTCCGACTGTTGGAGATTTTGAGCCACAGCCGGTACGTAGGTATGACTTGGGGTACGGTGGGATCCACCCTGAACTGGGACAAACGCTTGAGAGGGGTTTGGAGAATGACCCGCATGGGACTGGTACTGGAGAGAGGAAGGTTCGGGATTTTGAGCGTGGTACTGCTCAGACATTGCCAGGCCCACTAAAGGCGTACTGAGCTGCTCGCAGGCAACAGTGGCGATGTGGCTCTTTATCTGGGGAGCAACAGCGGCTCTGCTACTAGCCCTTAACTCTCTCTGATAGTCATCGATCCTCACTTGAACATCCCGTGAAGTCCACTCGTGAATTGGCTTACACTTAAAGGTGAAGGATAACTCCGGGTCAGGACAGTGTTTGACGAACATGAGAGCCGCTTCTTCAGTCATGTTCTCTGTACGTTTCTCTTGTCTGTGTAGGCCCTCAAGAGCTAGGTCTGCCGCATTGTTTAGTCTAATCCAGTAGTCAACTGAATTCTCACCACGCTTGGGAAGAGTGGCATAAAAGTCAGCGAGAGGTAGACAAGAGGAAGTATCACTAAAATAGTGGAGGAGAACATTGTACACAATTTCAGGCCTCTGTCTAACGTCACGTGCCGGATCACTACGCAAGGCAATCTTCACAACGTCTCTAGCCTTGCCCATTAAATGGCTCATTATTTCCTCTGCTTGTTCATGCACAGGAACAAGTTGCTTTCGAAGATAAATCTTAGTGACCTCAATCCAGTCCTGGACCGAGTACTTATCCGTGCTGTCACCTCTAAATGTCTGAAGTCCCCTATCGGATTTAACCTGGACAGTCACACGTGGAGGGTCAAGTCTGTCAACGTCACAGTGTGTGTTCTGTGTCTGTGTGGTAGGAGTATTCTGGTGGTCACTAGTCATGTTTACTATACCAGCTGACATCAACTTTGCTACAATGGATTCACCAATTTGAGCACCTAATTGCCCTACCATGTCCGTGAGCTGGTGAATGGCGTCATTATCACTGCTAGGAGTGGACGTGCGGGGACCTTCCCTCATGATCCCACCCTCAGGAGCACAGGTTGGGCTGTGGTCCAACCCTGTATCTGTACAACCATCAGATATGTGCATTGGATGTCCCACACCCCGACTAAAACCAATATCACTGACACCCAACAAACCCCTGCCCCTACCCCTACCTTTCGACAGACTATGACTAGCAAACATATCCATCGATACTTTAGCAGTTGCCCTCAACTATCAAAATAACCTGCGTTGTGTACATTCATATGGAAGTAGATTTAAATAAATAAATAAAATTGACAAAAAGCTAATTAAACTGGAAGAACAAACCAAGAAAACAATATAATAGTGATGGATCTAGTTACAATTATATATATATATTTTTTTTATCCAGTCGTATATATATACCGTAGAGTGAAACGTAGTACAACAGCATCCACAGCGACGAGCATCAAGCTGGTCTGAAGATCCAAAAGGTCACGGCACCAGTGTAACGGTCGTGGAAAGTACGTGATCGGGGACGACGACAGACTGGTTCTCAAACTTTATTTTCCTGCAGAAGACAATACATAGTTTCCCATTTAACTTCTGCATCCGTAGCAATGCAAAACCGCAATCAATGCAACAAGGGAAAACCATACCTGCAGAAGACAATACATAGTTTCCCATTTAACTTCTGCATCTGCAAGCAAAAAGGGCAACACAATGTTTAATTGTCCCTGGCGCCACGCTAGACCACAGGGAAAACAGCGAAGCGCCATTACACAATTCGCGCCAAAAAGCATTGAACTAAAACAGTGACTAAACCCCAAAACAATGCAAAACAGCATGAACAACACATGAACAATCACAATGAACAATTTGTATCAAAAACAACAACATTAAAGTTAACACAATCACGAACACACTCAAACACCCCCAAGACATATTTCCCCACGACTTACCCGTAGCAATGCAAAACCGCAATGCCAGGGGAAGGGGAAGGAGCTACGGAAACCCAGGAGGTACAACCAATTGGGAAATACACAGAAGGCGTTTCCACAGGAAACATTGATAAAATACAACAAAATAAAAACAACTCCTTTAAATAAAATTCACACACACTCAACAGAATCATACACAGGTTGGAAATACTAATTACCAAAAATGCATTCCCAACTCTGTTACACTATATTTATGGTTTCCATCCACTATTCATAGAGCCTTAAGGGAACAGCCACCTGGAGGGCAAAACATGGCTTTCTTCTGCTGTCTGACAGCTAGTCAATAGCTTTTTCATGGAGGTATTTGAACTCTGGTTTAGCCAACATGCCAGACAGCGATTGGGATGCACTAACTGCCGAGGAGACCAGCAGGGGTTGTGTTTCTTTGTGAAACCCGTCCGACAAATTAAAACCCCGGATAGAAGATTGTGAATTGGTTCTGTTAAATGGGCCTCCGTCCCCAGAGAGGGGCAAAGCATGGAAAACCTATCAAAGTACACTTGCCTCGTTTCCACCAAGCTGTTTTGAGAGCTGGTTCGGAGCTTGCGTGTCATCTCGAACCAGTTCTTTGGGTTTCCACCGCGATGGAGCCACTTTCTGGCTCCGTTAAGTGGTTTGTTTGCGGCTCCACTTCGAAGCTGGGGGCTACTCCACTACGTCAGGGGCTGGGGGCGTGGCTTATCGGGGCTGGGGGCGGGGCTTATCGGACAAACTCAAAATAAACTCAAAGTTTTTTTCCGCCATCTTTAAAATCAGTAAAATTCTCCGTGGAGGTGAAGGTGACAGTGGTCCGTGGACGAGACAAACTGCGTTTGTTTGCGTTGTTGTCCTCGGCAGAAGGTCACAATAAACTACAGGAGCTTCTAGAACAAACCGCTATTAGAAAAACTACAGCGTGAGATGTCTTCAGCGGGGGACAGGACCGAGGAGCTAATCGATAACAAACTGGACGATACGAGGGGCTAATCGATAACAAACTGATGATCCGCTGCTGTCACTCTGGTCCTGGTAAGTTTTACTTTATAAATCTTTCCCGTGTTGCCAACCAGCTTTGTATTTATAATCTGTTTAGCGAGCTGCTCATTATCACATCAATGTTATGTTCCTGTAGGAGCCATTATTTGGTTACTTGTGATGATGACACCTGCTGGCCGATCTATATATTGTTGTAGCTTCTATTGTGGCGCACTAAGGGTTAATTGGCCCGAGTGGTTCACCGGTGGCGCACGCACCTGTGTTAATTAGCTGAAGACAAAGGACTGTGGGCAGAACAGTGTGGAAATGTTTGGAGACGCCAGCAGGAAAATGGTTTTTCAATTGATATGTTGATATGTTGATATGTTTGATAGCTACGTTGATACGTTTTTTGTTGATAGTTAGATAAAGTTTGATACGTTTATAGTTTGAGTTATTCTTGATGAATCGACCGATTTACTTTGTAAAGAGCTTAATTAAACACGGAGTTTAATTTACCTTTGTTTGAAGGAGTTTTATTTTGGAATCTATTGAAACCCCTGAGGCGTCAAGATGAAGTGACTTAATGGAAGGCACTACAAAGTTTGAAAAACCATCTGCTTTGGAATGACGGACTTTTGCGTTTGGAATTACTGGAATTCCTGGAAGTAGGCGTACTTGTTTTGGATTACTGGCGTTGGCAGAGCTAGACTGCAACTTCGTGATCGTGGATATATTTCCGAATGCGGGATGTATGGGCCTAACGTTAGTGAAAGATCTGCATCGCATCTTCACTGGTGGTGTGAGTAAACTGTGGAACTGTATGTGAGCCGCCGTGCTCGCACAATGACTATGTGGGCCGCCGCGCTCGCACATTGACATTGACTTTGCCGTTGCGCTTAAACTTTAATGAGAAGGACTTTACGTTTTGGTATTCTTGGATTTAAGAGACTTTAAGTGATTATGCAAATACTTTTGGGTGAGAATATCTCAGTTAAAATCGAAAATGTCTGATTTAGAGTTGGAGTCTGAAGTGACAGAAAAGCAGTTAGAGTCTGAAGTGACAGGAAAGCAGAACGAAGAAGAAGCAAGGACACTGTTTAAGTTATTAGGTACCCGTAGAGGGAAGCTTGGAGTTTTGACACGAAAGAAAAATGAAATTAATGTTCTAATAGAAGCGGCACAAGACAAGGAAACTGTGTTAAAACAAATTAGGTTGTTCGAAGGATATTTCAGTGAATTTAAAGAATTACAAGTAGCAGTTCAGAGTTTGTTAAAAGATGAGTACGAGTTGGAGGCCGACAAACTTGATTGGTACGAGCCCAAATTGATTTTTTATCAAGGTTTTCTTGAAGGAGTGTATAAATGGGCCGAAGGCAAAGACGATGAAATGGAGAAGGATGGTGAAGAAGATGAGGTGGAGGAGGATGGGGAAGTTAACCCTATTAAGTCATCTCAAGCTAGTGTGCCGCAGAGCCGTAAGGCCGCAAGCGCACGTTCTAGTCGCATTAGTGGAGCGTCGCGAGAATCAGCGCATTTAAGGGCTGAGGCAGAGTGCGCAGCACTGAAGGCAATATCTAGAGTACTGACTGACAAGCTGGAGTTGGATGTGGAGGAGGCAAAACTAAAGGCACGGAGAGAGAGAGTTGCCTTAGAATCTGAGCTTGCTGCTGCCGAAGCAAGGGTTCGCGTTTACCGGGAGTCAGAAGTAAAACCTTTACCTGGTGGTTACCGATATGACGTGACCACTGAACATAAAATCCCTGCTACAACGCAAAGGCCTGCAAGACCACATAGAGAGGACGTAGCTTCCCAAAGAGACAGCGTACAGCTTGCTCAAGAGCCCATATCTTCCCACGTAGTCAGTAGACAGCCTGCTCAATTTGCTGGTTTACATAGTGAAGCTAACCAGCATATTACTGACGTGTTGAAAAAACAAACTGAAATAACGGAATTGTTGGTCAAGCAGCAAACACTTTCCCTTCTTCCTGATCGGGAAATCCCTGTTTTTGATGGTGATGCTCTGCATTATAGAACCTTCATCAAGGCATTTGAGCAGTGTATAGAAAGAAACACCACTATGGTGGATGATCGTCTGTATTACTTGCAACAGTATACAAAAGGCCAACCTAGAAGCCTGGTCACGAGTTTTTTGCACATGGACCCAACTGTAGGCTATATGGAAGCTAAAAAACAGCTTGAATTTCAGTTTGGAAACCGCTTTAAAATTGCATCTGCTTTCATGACTAAAGCTCTGAACTGGCCAGTGATAAAGCCTGAGGATGGCACTGGGCTAAGGTCTTATGCTCTTTTCTTGCGCAGCTGCTATCACACCATGCAAGACATTGATGGTCTAAGAGAGCTGGAGAACTCTACCAATCTCAGACAAATAGCATCCAAACTTCCGTTTAGGCTGCGTGACAAATGGCGTGTGAATGTGTGTAACATGCAAGACCAAGACAAGAGAGTGACCTACAAAGACCTGGTCGAATTTATAGAGAAGCAGTCTAGAATAATGCTCGATCCAGTGTTTGGAGACCTAAGCAGTAGTAGCACAGTGGAAACTAAAACGGTCTTCTTAAAGCCCAAACCTCAAACAGTGGGCAGTAAACCTAGAGACCGAGCCAGCTTTGCAACTACAGTTGTTCATGTACCTGGCACAAGAAACAATGAATGTAAACAAAAAACAAACAGCACTGCCTTTGAAAGGCCTTGTTTATTTTGTGAAAAGAATCACACATTCGAACACTGTGAGCTCTTTCAGAGTAGACCAAACACTGAGAGAATTGAATATATGAAAACAAATGGCATGTGTTTTGGATGTCTGACAAAGGGACATGTGAGCAGAACCTGTAAGAAAAAAATGACCTGTGAAAAGTGTTCTCTTTCTCATCCAACCATTCTGCATATCCTCAGAGACAAACAAAAGGACGACCGGAGAGATGACCATGTCTTACCTGCAAGTAGCGCCATGGTGTCCGTGAAAGATGACATGCACACTGGTGAAACGAGAGAGTGTACACTTGCTATTGTGCCAGTTAAGGTGAAGATGTTCAACTCAGACAAAATCATTCACACTTATGCGTTCTTGGATCCTGGCAGTTCTGCAACATTTTGCGCAGACTCACTTAAAAGGAAATTAAACGCTCCGGGAAAAAACTGCAAAATCCTGCTGCGCACAATGGGGCAAGAGAGGCCAGTCAGCAGCAGTGTAGTGTCTGGTCTTGAAATTAGTAATATGACAGGCCAGACGTTTCATAAGCTCCCAGAGGTTTACACGCAAACAAAACTGCCAGTCTCAAAGCATCATATACCAAAACAAGACTCAATAAATAAGTGGAAATACCTTCATGAGGTGAAAATACCACAGGTGGACGCTGACATTGAATTGCTAGTTGGAACAAATGCTGCCAAACTTATGGAACCATGGAAAATCATTAATAGCAGAGGTAGTGGGCCATACGCTGTTAAGACACCCTTAGGATGGGTCCTCAATGGGCTCATGCAAGAAACCACATGTGAAGCAAAAGGCATCCATTCATGCGCTGTGGTTAATCGTATATCGGTGGCAAATTTGAATGATTTATTGATTCAACAATATCAGCATGATTTCCCAGAGTTGAAAGCTGAGGAAAAAACAGAGATGTCAATAGCAGACAAACGATTCATGTCAATCATGGAAAGTTCAAAGGAACTGAGAAATGGACATTATTACTTGCCGTTACCCTTCAAAGACAATGATGTAACAATGCCAAGCAATTACCAGCAGGCACAGCAACGGGTCCTGTCTCTGAAAAGGAAATTGGAAAGAAATGCACATTATCATAAAGAATACACAACCTTCTTGGAAAGTGTCATCGAAAAGGGCTATGCAGAGACGGTGCCGTCTGATGAACTGAAAGGAGAAAGTGGAACCGTGTGGTATATGCCACATCATGGAGTGCACCATCCAAAAAAGGGCACTTTGAGAGTAGTCTTTGACTGCTCAGCTTCCTTTCAGGGAATATCTTTAAACAGCAAACTCATACAAGGTCCAAACCTCACTAGCAATCTGGTGGGTGTTCTTCTTCGCTTTCGCCAAGAGCCAATCGCCTTAATGGCAGATATAGAAAGCATGTTCCACCAGGTGCGGGTTGCTGATAGGCATGTTAATTTCTTGCGATTTTTGTGGTGGCCCAACGGTGACACAAGTCAGCCACTTAGGGAATACAGAATGACTGTACACATATTCGGGGCAACATCCTCACCAAGTTGTGCGAGTTTCGCCCTAAGACAGACTGCAGAAGACTTCAAAGACTTCTTCTCCAGAGAAACAATGGAAACAATAAAGTGCAATTTTTATGTCGATGATTGTTTAAAGAGTGTAACGACTGAAGCTGATGCTATCATGATGTGTAAGGAGCTTGAATCCGCATGTGCAATGGGAGGCTTTCGCTTGCACAAATGGATCAGCAACAGTAGAAATGTTCTCATGTCCATCCCACAGGCAGACCGAGCAAAAGAGGTCAAAGACCTTGACCTAGAATCCAGTGATTTACCTGTGGAGAGAAGTCTCGGCATCCAGTGGCATGTAGAAAGGGACCAACTTACCTTTGCTGTGAGCCTCAAAGACCAGCCATGTACTAGAAGAGGAATATTGTCAATTATAGCTTCTGTTTATGATCCTCTTGGCTTTATTTGTCCTTTCGTTCTTACAGCTAAAAGCATCCTGCAGGACTTGTGCAGGCAGAATTATGCCTGGGACAAAGAGCTACAAGCGCACTACGTCCAGATGTGGCAGGAATGGCTGACAGGACTGAGTCACATCAGAGAGCTCGTAGTCAGCAGATGTATGAAGCCCATGAACTTTGGTCAGGTAACATCTGCCCAACTACATCACTTCAGTGATGCTTCAGAAGGTGGCTATGGATGTGTATCATATCTTCGTCTTGAGAATGCAGAAGAGAATGTGCATATCTCCTTCTTAATGGGGAAGGCGCGTGTCGCACCCCTGAAGCACATGACCATGCCAAGATTAGAACTTACTGCAGCAGTGCTTGCGGTGCGTATGGATAAGCTCATCAAAACAGAGTTGCAGCTTATACTTGAGAGTTCCGTATTTTGGTCTGATAGCACATCAGTGCTGAAATACATTAAAAATGAAAACAAAAGATTCAAGACCTTTGTAGCCAATAGGGTGAGCACAATAAGAGAACTTACAAAGGTACAGCAATGGAGACACATTGGCACTAAACTCAACCCAGCGGACTGTGCATCTCGTGGGTTAAGGGCTAGTGCACTACTTCACTCCACCACTTGGCTCGATGGTCCAGACTTTCTTAAGTTGCAAGAATGTGAATGGCCCAATTCTGACTTCGTCCCACAACAGTGTGGTGATGACGATGTGGAAGTGAAAAGAGATGTTGTCGTTATGGCAACAATAGCTAATGAGCAGAATCCTACTCATGTATTCATACAGTATCATTCAAAATGGAGTAAGCTTCTCAGAGCAGTTGCATGGATGCTGAAGCTGAAAAATGTGCTCTTGCACTTAAGTCAGAAAAGAAAAGAAATGATGCTGAATGTGAATGTTAAAGATTCTGATGAAAGTAAACCACGTCAAATGAAAGAACAAATGCAAGTGAGTAAAAAATGCATTAATGTACAGCCCATCTCTTTGGATGATCTGAAAACAGCAGAACATGCCGTCATACAATTTGCTCAAATTGAATGTTACTCTGAAGAACCTTGGTGAGCAAAAGATGGCAGACCTCCCGAAAGAAAGACTAACACCAGACTTGCCACCTTTCAGCTTTGTTGGTGCTGATTACTTTGGCCCAATCACAGTGAAGAGGGGTCGTAGTGATGTGAAAAGATACGGTGTAATTTTTACATGTTTCACTACAAGGGCAGTCCACTTGGAAATTGCTTATTCACTGAATACAGATTCATGCATTCATGCTATTCGCAGATTTATAAGCAGACGGGGTCAGGTGACGCAAATACGATCTGACAATGGCACGAATTTAACATCAGCTGACAAGGAGCTAAAGAATGCAGTTAAAGAATGGAACCAAAGTAACAAACTGAAAGTTGCCCTGCAACAGAAAGGAATAAAATGGACTTACAACCCACCAGCCGCTTCGCACTTTGGAGGAATATGGGAGAGAATTATAAAGCAAGTCAAACAAATACTCTTGTCCATTACCAGAGAACAGACATTGGATGATGAATCCTTGCACACCTTCCTCTGTGAGGTAGAATCTATTCTCAACAGCCGCCCACTTACCACAGTATCAGACAACCCAACTGACCTTGAGCCTCTCACCCCAAATCACTTTTTGTTGCTTAAAGGCCAGCCCGTATTACCCCCAGGTTTATTTCACAAGTCAGAACTCTACAGTAGGAAAAGATGGAAGCAGGTACAATATTTAGCCGATTTATTTTGGAAAAGATGGGTTCGAGAGTATCTTCCCAGTTTGCAAGAGAGACAGAAATGGTTCAAGCAAAAGAGAAATGATATGTGTGGAGACATTGTTTTAGTTGCAGATCCTAATGCACCAAGGGGATCTTGGATGTTAGGTAGAGTGGTTGATGCACACAAGGACTCAAAGGGAGTTGTTCGTAGTGTAACTTTGAAAACAAAAACAAGTGTTGTTGATCGTCCAATAGCAAAGCTGTGTTTATTGCTGGAAAACAACGTGTGAATATGTAAATATGAATGTTTGTAAAAAAAAAAAAGAAAAAAAAAAAGGACTTGTGTTGAATAACAATGTACTACACTGATGTTTAATGTCGTTCCGATTTATGATTATGGATTGAGAGAAACGTATGGCTCCATATTATTATTTTAGTTTATTATTGTACCTTACCTGGTAGCAATAAGGGGGGCGATGTGTAGGAGCCATTATTTGGTTACTTGTGATGATGACACCTGCTGGCCGATCTATATATTGTTGTAGCTTCTATTGTGGCGCACTAAGGGTTAATTGGCCCGAGTGGTTCACCGGTGGCTCACTCACCTGTGTTAATTAGCTGAAGACAAAGGACTGTGGTCAGAACAGTGTGGAAATGTTTGGAGACGCCAGCAGGAAAATGGTTTTTCAATTGATATGTTGATATGTTGATATGTTGATATGTTTTGATAGCTACGTTGATACGTTTTTGTTGATAGTTAGATAAAGTTTGATACGTTTATAGTTTGAGTTATTCTTGATGAATCGACCGATTTACTTTGTAAAGAGCTTAATTAAACACGGAGTTTAATTTACCTTTGTTTGAAGGAGTTTTATTTTGGAATCTATTGAAACCCCTGAGGCGTCAAGATGAAGTGACTTAATGGAAGGCACTACAGTTCCTATCATCACAAATGAGGAGCTATGATTGCTAGGCTTCTGTTAGCCGATATTAACCTTGATAACGTCAGGATGCTACTTTCTAAAAACAGTAAAGTGTAATGGAGTCATGTTTTAATGCACTTTTCTCTTGTTTTAGTTGTTTATGGAGTCGTCTTCCCTGGACGATGCGATGCGGAGCTACGGCCCCACTGGGCTGCAGCTCACAGGAGCCCCTCAGCCCCTCGGAGCTTTACTAACATGGACTTATTACACTGCACTCTATACTTTTACATTTTGTGATTACTGTATATTGTGTATTTAATGTTGTTGTTTTTTTAAATAAAACATTTCTATTTTTCATACAATGTCCGCTTCATTATGCTTTATCAACCGAGAAACATAATACAAGATGACAGTTTTGAAGAAGAAAAGGCAAATGGTCCCTTCTGTTTAAGTCCTCTATTAATGCAGCTCTAACGTCAAGTCCATTTTATTAGTATAGTCCTTTATCACAGTTAGGGGCTTCAACGTAATGGCGTCCATAGCACTAAAGACCAGCAGCTGTTTGTAGCCTCAAAGCCAGGAGCAACACTTTAACATCCATCATGTAATCCACTGTTGTGGAAGTTGGCGCGAGCTGCTGGGAAAGCAGAGACGTTAACAGTGACGTCATGACGCGGCTCTCGGCGAAAAAGGCAGTGGAAACGCAAACCGTTTTTTTGCCGGCTCCCCAATTGAACCAACTGCGAACCGGCTCCATTGACACGCGAGAGCCCGAACTGGGCTTTCTTTGGTGGAAACGAGGCACTAGAGATAACCATGCATTTTGGCTACACTTAGTGTACTCATCTATCTGAATGTGTCTGTGAGTTCTTAGCAACATATTTTATCTTCCTTTCTTTCAGCCATATCTATGAAATGAATGTCAACATGCTTGACTCGGCCATGGTTGAATGTGCTCTATTGCTATGTAGTTCTCTATGAGGCCTTGTGTATAGAGAGAGAACCAATGTTCTTCAATGTTCACCTTCATCTAAAACTAAAAACAAAAGATAATCAATACAAATAAATGAAATGAAATAACAATCTCACAAAATAATTCCTCAATGAAACACAAGAGCAGCTTCTCCTTGTGGTCAGCGGTCAGTGTGCCTCCTGCCAGACACCAAGGAGAAGCTTGAGATCACTATAAGGAAGTGAAAGGACGGGGGAGGGGATCTTCACTTGACAACTGACCAGCAGGATGGGTTGACCCCAGTTAGACCAGCACCTCAAGGGATTTCCTCCTCAATGTCTGCAGGCGCTGAGCAAGCATCCACAATTAACATGTCTAAATAAATCAAATGAAAACATCTAAGAGAAAAACAATCATTTACAATCAACTTTTTTATTGTGAATCTTAAAATAGCAAAACTCAACCTTAATTATGTCATAACACTTAACTCGGTCACAGTTCTAAAATGTTGAACTATTTTTATTAGCTTTATTGCATTCACACATCAATGAGCAAGAAGTCAGAAACGGAGCTCCCGTGCAGAGCTTCTTGAACTCAGTAGGCCGTTCTCTCTGGACCCCTTCCTCTTTCTCACTACCTTGTTCCTCTTTCACTCAGTACCCTATTCCTCTTTCACTCAGTGTCTCTTACACTCTGGACACTTTTCATTCTCTTTCACTCATCTCATTCTTTGACTCACTCACAAACACACCATGATACATTGTTCCCCCGAACAGCAGAGCGTCTGGGGCACTAAACCCCCTCTCATCAATCAAACCCACTCTCCAACTCACAGACCGTCAGTCTCAGACACTCGCCTCACACGTCTGAGCTGATCCAGATTAAACTGAACCTGGTGTGATAAAACCCTCTCCTCATCAACCCTTAGTCGGTGATTAAGACCAGAGCCAAACACGTGTTGCGTATTAGAAAGCCTCACATTGCTGTCTCACAGACGGTCTCTCTTTAGATTAGTCCATTCAAGAGGGACACAGGTTGACTTAACCTTTTAATTGGTGTCGTCATACTTGAATATATCATTTAGGGTTATAAGGTTTTTTTACTTTAAGTTTATCTTTAACTATTTTAGGTTAAATCACTTTGTTGATAGTTGCTATCCATGTTAGTTTGACACTATCTCTCTTTTCTTTGTGAAGCCTCTTTGCACATCATGAAAAGCGCTTTATAAATCAAACTGATACCATTAATGATAGCAACACACCCTCTGTTCCAATACCAGGACCCCCCCTCTGCTGCCCCCCCCTCTGCCCCCCCCCATGCTGCCCCCCCCCATGCTGCCCCCCCCCTCTGCTGTCCCCCCCCTTCTGCTGTCCCCCCCTCTGCTGCGCCCCCCCTCTGCTGCCCCCCCCATGCTGTCACCCCCCTCTGCTGCCCCCCCCTCTGCTGCCCCCCCCCCCTCTGCTGCCCCCCCCCATGCTGTCACCCCCCAGAGGAGAGGAGCAGAGAGACTGGGGCCTGAGGGGTGAGAGGAGGGGAGAGGAGCAGAGAGACTGGGGCCTGAGGGGTGAGAGGAGGGGAGAGGAGCAGAGAGACTGGGGTCTGGGTGAGAGGAGGGGAGAGGAGCAGAGAGACTGGGGCCTGAGGGGTGAGAGGAGGGGAGAGGAGCAGAGAGACTGGGGCCTGAGGGGTGAGAGGAGGGGAGAGGAGCAGAGAGACTGGGGCCTGAGGGGTGAGAGGAGGGGAGTGGAGCAGAGAGACTGGGGCCTGAGGGGTGAGAGGAGGGGAGAGGAGCAGAGAGACTGGGGTCTGAGGGGTGAGAGGAGGGGAGAGGAGCAGAGAGACTGGGGTCTGGGTGAGAGGAGCAGAGAGACTGGGGCCTGGGTGAGAGGAGGGGAGAGGAGCAGAGAGACTCTTCCTGGCCCCCTTCAGGGCCCTGGAGTCATGCAGGGTCTGGAGGGAAGGCAGGGGGCAGCCCATCACTCTCTCAGCAGAGCGGATGACACGCCGCAGGTTGGACTTGGAGGACTTGTGTCTGTACACTGTATATGCATGTGTCTGCATTTCTATGTGTGTGTGTGTAAGTATGTGTATTCTGATGTATATTTCAATATATGTGTATTTCAATATGTCTGTGTGTGTGTATGTGTCTGTATACTGTATGTGTGTGTTTTTGTGTATGTGTGTGTGTGTGTGTGTGTGTGTGTGTGTGTGTGTGTGTGTGTGTGTGTGTGTGTGTGTGTGTGTGTGTGTGTGAGAAAGAGATAAGAGCAGCACGCATAGAGAGATAGAGTGTGTGTGTGTGTGTGTGTGTGTGTGTGTGTGTGTGTGTGTGTGTGTATGTGTGTGTGTGTGTGTGTGTGTGTGTGTGTGTGTGTGTGTGTGTGTGTGTGTGTGTGTGTGTGTGTGTTATCTCATGTGTTAGTTCATCAAGGCTAGGTCCCCTTAGCCACCAGCCTCATTGGCCCTTTCCACTAGTCTTGCTGACTGTCGATAATAGACAAATAATACATTGTATTTGATTCCTAATAGTGTGGTGATAACATTTAATATGTTATTGTCAGAATGGCTACCGTTGTATAGACTCCGTTTATTCTGGATTACTGAATCTGGGGATGACTTAGAGATAAACATGCATTGTGGCTACACTTAGTGTACTCATCTACTGAATGTGTCTGTGAGTTCTTAGCAACATATTTTATCTTCCTTTCTTTCAGCCATATCTATGAAATGAATGTCAACATGCTTGACTCGGCCATGGTTGAATGTGCTCTATTGCTGTGTAGTTCTCTATGAGGCCTTGTGTATAGAGAGAGAACCAATGTTCTTCAATGTTCACCTTCATCTAAAACTAAAAACTAAAGATAATCAATACAAATAAATGAAATGAAATAACAATCTCACAAAATAATTCCTCAATGAAACACAAGAGCAGCTTCTCCTTGTGGTCAGCGGTCAGTGTGCCTCCTGCCAGACACCAAGGAGAAGCTTGAGATCACTATAAGGAAGTGAAAGGACGGGGGAGGGGATCTTCACTTGACAACTGACCAGCAGGATGGGTTGACCCCAGTTAGACCAGCACCTCAAGGGATTTCCTCCTCAATGTCTGCAGGCGCTGAGCAAGCATCCACAATTAACATGTCTAAATAAATCAAATGAAAACATCTAAGAGAAAAACAATCATTTAGAATCAACTTTTTTATTGTGAATCTTAAAATAGCAAAACTCAACCTTAATTATGTCATAACACTTAACTCGGTCACAGTTCTAAAATGTTGGACTATTTTTATTAGTTATATTGCATTCACACATCAATGAGCAAGAAGTCAGAAACGGAGCTCCCGTGCAGAGCTTCTTGAACTCAGTAGGCCGTTCTCTCTGGACCCCTTCCTCTTTCTCACTACCTTGTTCCTCTTTCACTCAGTACCCTATTCCTCTTTCACTCAGTGTCTCTTACACTCTGGACACTTTTCATTCTCTTTCACTCATCTCATTCTTTCACTCACTCACAAACACACCATGATACATTGTTCCCCCGAACAGCAGAGCTGCTGGGGCACTAAACCCCCTCTCATCAATCAAACCCACTCTCCGACTCACAGACCGTCAGTCTCAGACACTCGCCTCACACGTCTGAGCTTATCCAGATTAAACTGAACCCGGTGTGATAAAACCCTCTCCTCATCAACCCTTAGTCGGTGATTAAGACCAGAGCCAAACACGTGTTGCGTATTAGAAAGCCTCACATTGCTGTCTCACAGACAGTCTCTCTTTAGATTAGTCCATTCAAGAGGGACACAGGTTGACTTAACCTTTTAATTGGTGTTGTCATACTTGAATATATCATTTAGGGTAACAAAGTGTTTTTACTTTGTTTCATAAAACATTTTTGTATATCTTTAACTATTTTAGGTTAAATCACTTTGTTGATAGTTGCTATCCATGTTAGTTTGACACTATCTCTCTTTTCTTTGTAAAGCGTCTGCATATCATGAAAAGCGCTTTATAAATCAAACTATAAGATTAATGATAGCAACACACCCTCTGTTCCAACACCAGGACCCCCCTCTGCTGTCCCCCCCCCCCTCTGCTGCCCCCCCCCCTGCACCTCAACACCTATAATAATCACCACCATGTCTCTGACTGTTACGCCCCCTGATGGCTCGGAGTGGGAAGGCGCAACATAAGGCAACAGGTTTGGGTAGGTGAGGGTGTAGTCACACAAAACCAGGAAACGGGTATACAATTAAAGAAAGTATTTATTACCCAACAGTAACACAGGGAACAACGAGGACTACAGTGGCACCAAAGAAATGAAAAGAACATAACCCCACCCCCCTTTTACAGGTGTCAAGCACCCAAAAGTACAGCGGGTGGTGCTCACTCTTACCTAGGGTTTCTAACAAAAAGGTAAACCTACGTGGGTGTAGTATGTAGACCCCAGGGTATCTTACCTGTCCTCGAAGCCCCTGTGTACTCAACAAAAGAATTAACATGTGACAAAAGAACCAAAGTAGGCTGTTAACAACTAAATAATATAACAAAGGTGTAATATTATTAAGGTTGAAAAAAAGGTCAACAAACAGACAAAACTAGCCAAATACCAACAATCTTAAGTAGAGCTCTGCCACTGCTCACAACACAACATACCAGCAACTCTACACAACACCAACCCTCTCTCCTGACAGGAAACAAACAAGGGACTATATAAAGGGGACTGGCTGATTGGAGATCTGGATCAGGTGTGGATGAATGATTGGATGATTGAAACCAGGTGTGCACATCTGTGAAGTGGGAGAATGGAAACAGGAGGGGGAGACAAAACAGCAAAACAAACCAATACCACACAACAGAACACAACACAACACATGTACAACATACATACATAAAAGTCATACAGAACACTGTACGTAACACTCCCCCCCCCCATAAAGAGTCAGCCCATGGCTGACGATACCTCAAGCCATCCCGTTAACCCCAAAATCAATAATTAATAAACCCCTAGTAACCACTTACAAACAATAACTACGCTCGAGAAAGAGCGTCCGCAAACACATTCTCAGTGCCCTTTTTGTGGCGGATCACCAGGTTATAATTTTGCAAAAACAAAGACCAACGCATTAAACGTTGATTGTGGTTGTGCATGCGATGCAGAAACACCAGCGGATTGTGGTCAGTGTAGATCACCACAGGCTCCGCAGTAGACCCAACATAAACTTCAAAAAATTGGAGCGCAAGCAGTAACGCCAACGTCTCCTGCTCAATCGTAGAGTAGCGCATCTGGCTACTATTGAACTTCTTCGAAAAGAATCCAACTGGGTGAACAAAACCCTCAGAATCCATCTGAGTTAAAACTGCACCAGCACCAATGCCGCTCGCGTCAACTTCAACAGAAAATGGTTTATAAAAATCAGGAGCACTAAGTACTGGTGCATTTGAGAGGAGTGCTTTGCAACTTTCAAAGGCGATTTGACACCTATCTGACCACATAAAAGGAACTAAAGGACTGATCAAGTCAGTCAGTGGGGCTGCAACTGCCGAGAAGTTCCTGCAAAAACCTCGGTAGTAACCGGTCATTCCGAGAAATCGGCGTAACTCCCGCCGAGTGGTGGGTACTGGGTATGATGCAATGGCTGCGACTTTGGCCTCCACAGGACGCACTTGGCCTCCGCCCACCTGCTTACCCAAGTAAGTCACAGTCGCCTTTCCAAATTCACATTTTGCCAGATTCAGGGTCAGGGACGCATCTGCCAGTCGCTGAAACACAGTTCTTAATGAATCCACATGAGCAAACCACTCTGACGAATGTATTACCACGTCATCCAAATAAGCTGTACAGTTAGGCACCCCACTAAAAACAATATTCACCAACCTTTGGAACGTGGCAGGAGCGTTTCTCATCCCGAAAGCCATCACGGAATACTGTAGGAAGTTATCCGGGGTCACAAAAGCACTAATAGCAGAAGCCCGAGGTGAAAGGGGAACTTGCCAGTAACCCTTCAATAGATCTAGCTTCGTGACATAGCGAGCTGATCCAATCGTATCTACGCAATCATCAACACGGGGCATAGGAAAGGAGTCAGGCACAGTAACGTGATTTACCTTACGATAATCCGTACAGAATCTGACAGTAGCGTCAGGCTTCGGTACCAACAAACATGGAGAACTCCATGGACTGGAACTGGGCTGTGCTAAATTATTCTCCAATAAAAAAATCAACCTCTTCTTTCATCAGAGCTCTCTTTGATGCATTCACTCTGTATGGGTGCTGTTTAATAGGCCTGGACTCACCCACATCAATGTCGTGCGTCACTACTGTAGTGCGGGTAGGCACATCTCCAAACAGACAGGGAAACTCAGAAATAAGGTGGAGTAGGTCAGCTTCCTGCTCCCTGCTTAAATGTGGCATTAAGGATGGAAGCTTCTGTAACATTTCTGAATTAGACAACCGGGGTGTCTGTGGCTGGGCATTACGCAAACTCAGGCCATCCTCATCACTCACTGTGAGAGAAGTAGCGGAACTCACAGCTACTGACACCGCAGCCGCAACAGTTGCTTTGAGAGGCGCACTGTGTGTCTCCGGTTGTACGTCGTCGCTAGGATAATAACACTTCAACATATTAATGTGACACACTCTGGTTTTCCGTCTTCTGTCAGGGGTTCTGACAACATAATCAGTAGCACTCAATTTCTTTTCAATAGTGTACGGTCCTGAAAAACGAGCACTCATTGAATTACCAGGAATTGGCACTAACACTAAAACCAGGTCACCTGGATGCAGAGAACGTGCCAGTGCTCTCTTATCAAAATGCCGCTTCATGCCCTGCTGCGCAACAGAGAGACTCTCCCTAGCCATACGGCAAGCATCATGCAGTCGCTCTCGAAAGCGACTCACGTAAGACAGAACGTTTCGCTGGGTGGGCGAACTCTCGCCTGCCATCTGATCCTTTAACACTCCTAAAGGGCCTCTCACAGTGTGACCAAATACCAGCTCTGCTGGACTAAAACCAAGTGACTCTTGCACTATGTCTCTAACTGCAAAAAGAGCGAGGGGGACGCCCTCATCCCATTCTCTACCACTCTCCATGACGTATTTGCGCAATACAGACTTAAATGTCTGATGCCATCTTTCAAGTGCCCCCTGCGACTCCGGGTGATAAGCACTAGAGATTCTGTGTGTTATTGACAGTGACGCTAACACCTGCTTAAATATTCCAGAAAGGAAATTGGTACCTTGATCGGTTTGCACAATCTTAGGGAGGCCGAATGTAGAAAATAACTTGATCAGGGCCTTAACTACAGACTGGGATGTTATTCTCCTAAGAGGGATAGCTTCAGGGTACCTGGTAGCTACACACATGATTGTTAATAGGAACTGGTTACCAGATTTCGTTTTGGGTAAAGGACCAACACAATCAACTAACACATGCTCAAACGGATCCCCTATAGCCGGGATCGGGTGGAGCGGGGCAGGCTTAATAACCTGATTAGGCTTCCCAGTAATTTGACAAACATGACACGTACGGCAGAATTTAGACACATCACGCTTTAAACCGGGCCAGAAGAAATGTCGCAACACTCGGTCATAGGTCTTTGTGATACCTAGATGACCCGACCAGAGATTTTCATGAGCCAAGGATAAAACAGACTGTCGGAACTGTGTGGGCACAACAATTTGAACGACATTATTCCACTCATTTTCAGAATCAGCGCGAGGTTTCCACCTCCGCATCAGGAGATCATTCTCCACAAAATAAGCCACATCGGTATTTTTAGCTTTCTCAGGAGCTAAAGCAGCAGCAAAACAGTTGGCTAAAGTAACATCTTCATTCTGAGCAGCAATAAGACTTGTACGACTCATAGGTAACCTGAAATTCTCTGTATCGCCCTGCACCTTAAGCTGGACACTCGGCTCAGCAGTAGCCTTAGTTAACACATGTGGTGAAACAGTTTGGTCAGTCGCGAACAGGGTATCAGACAAATCAACTGCTTCACCCAAACTACGTGCCTGAGCACGGGTGACCGCACACACAGGGAACACTTCAGGGAAGTCTTGAGCCAGCACATCAGGCCGTAAAATCATAGGACGTTCTAGAACCTCTAGGACTGGCATAACTTTTCCACCAGCGATGTCATTCCCTAGCAGAAAGGTGACACCTCTGACAGGCAAAGACGGGCGCACGCCCACTTTAAACACTCCATTTGCCAAGTCACAGGCTAGATGTACCTGATGGAGTGGTACAGACACAAAGCCCATCTCAATCCCTTGTACCAGAACACTAGATCCACTTAAAGTGTCATTGGAAAAAGGTAACGCATTTGACAATATAAAAGATTGCGCTGCTCCAGTATCTCTTAATATGCGCACGGGGCACTGGTTCAACGCATTTGAGCTGAGAGAAACCAGGCCATCCAACATAAAGGGTGCGTAACAGGGTTCCAAAGTGTCACCCTCCATCTCCGGGGTTACTGACACTGGACCCACCAAAGTTTGCACTAAACCGACCTCTTTTGGTCGTTTGTTTGGCTGTGACAGTTTGCGCTTCAACATAAAACAATCAGCCTTGATATGCCCAAATTGGTGACAGTAGTAACACTCCCGTTCTTCAGGAGAGCGGGGAGGGAATGTGCGTGGCGGACTAGACTGAATTCTGGCCGAGGCAGAAGGGGTAAAAACTCTACTCTCACTTCTGGGAGTTCCAAATGTTTGCTTGTGTGTTAACACAAATTCGTCAGCCAACACAGCAGCTTGCGCTAACGTCCCCACTTTTTGTTCATTCAGATAAGTCACCAACCGATCAGGCAAACTATTCTTAAATTCTTCGAGAAGAACTAGCTGGGACAAAGACTCAAAATCAGTCACGTTGCTCGCCTTGCGCCATCTCTTAAACAGAGTCTCTTTCTCACGGGCGAACTCCACGAATGTTTTACCAGGCAATTTTTTAAATGTTCGAAATTTTTGTCTATATGCCTCAGGGACTAATTCATAGGCACGAAGTACAGCGGTCTTAAGTACTTCATAAGACAAACTATCCTCTATAGACAGAGTAGCTAAAATCTCTTGGGCTTTACCCGTTAGTTTACACTGTAGCAGTATTGCCCAGACGTCTTTAGGCCATTTCAGTGACGTAGCAACTCGCTCAAAAGCACTAAAATACGAGTCTACTTCAGTCTCCCGAAATTGAGGTACTAAGCGTACATTTCTGCTTACATCAAACCCGCCCGCAGCCGCGGAGGGATCAGTATTTATGGACCTATTAGAACCCTGAGGTTGAGCTGCACTAACAGCTTTAGCAGCAGCTTCTAATTCTAGGCGCTTTAATTTCACCTCTTTTTCTGCCTCTATTAGTTCCATTTTCCTTATAGCCAAACGGTGACTATACTCAGCATCTCTCTGCTTCTCTTGTGCCTCTAATTCTAAACGTGCCAAGCGCACTCTATGGCGGGCATTATCGCTTACCCTAGGAAAGGATAGCGGAGAAAATCGGGGTACAGTGCGAAAAGGGGGAGGAGTGCGAGGAGGATTAAGCTCCAAATTAGAGACCCCATCTAAAGGAACCGCCTCAACCTCAACCAACCCTCCCTCAGCTACCTCAACCAGCCCTACCTCAGCTTCCTCTTCCTTCCTGATGTCCTTCTCTGCACTAGAAGTCAACACAGGGGTCGGACTAGCAGGGTCACTAGCAGTCGCAGCAGTGCCCGTACCAAGCACCTTATTGTGCACCAACATACCCACCACAGCTTCCTTCAGTTCAGCTTTCTTTAAACTAGGTGAGACAGTAAACTCAAAATGTGCCGCAATGGCATACAAATCTTTTTTTCTGCAGCGGTCAATCTGCTCCACAGAAGGATCACTGAGAAACTCCTCAATATCTCAATGGCCATAATGCCTTAAGTCCTAAGCTAAACCAGCAAACCTAACCAAAACTACAAGCCTACTTGACGTGTGCACTACACACCAACACTCACCAAACCAGTTGCTTAATAGGATCAAAGATCCCGGACGAGCCCCCAATTTATGTTACGCCCCCTGATGGCTCGGAGTGGGAAGGCGCAACATAAGGCAACAGGTTTGGGTAGGTGAGGGTGTAGTCACACAAAACCAGGAAACGGGTATACAATTAAAGAAAGTATTTATTAACAAACAGTAACACAGGGAACAACGAGGACTACAGTGGCACCAAAGAAATGAAAAGAACATAACCCCACCCCCCTTTTACAGGTGTCAAGCACCCAAAAAGTACAGCGGGTGGTGCTCACTCTTACCTAGGGTTTCTAACAAAAAGGTAAACCTACGTGGATGTAGTATGTAGACCCCAGGGTATCTTACCTGTCCTCGAAGCCCCTGTGTACTCAACAAAAGAATTAACATGTGACAAAAGAACCAAAGTAGGCTGTTAACAACTAAATAATATAACAAAGGTGTAATATTATTAAGGTTGAATCAAAAGGTCAACAAACAGACAAAACTAGCCAAATACCAACAATCTTAAGTAGAGCTCTGCCACTGCTCACAACACAACATACCAGCAACTCTACACAACACCAACCCTCTCTACTGACAGGAAACAAACAAGGGACTATATAAAGGGGACTAGCTGATTGGAGATCTGGATCAGGTGTGGATGAATGATTGGATGATTGAAACCAGGTGTGCACATCTGTGAAGTGGGAGAATGGAAACAGGAGGGGGAGACAAAACAGCAAAACAAACCAATACCACACAACAGAACACAACACAACACATGTACAACATACATACATAAAAGTCATACAGAACACTGTACGTAACACTGACTAACTGTAGAAAAAGAAAAA
Source organism: Muraenolepis orangiensis (assembly GCA_027704905.1). Lineage (NCBI taxonomy): Eukaryota > Metazoa > Chordata > Actinopteri > Gadiformes > Muraenolepididae > Muraenolepis > Muraenolepis orangiensis. The sequence goes on along the minus strand of JANIIK010000926.1, from coordinate 149,531 downwards.
ACAAACTGTAAACAAACTGTATCTCAACTCCCACCTCTCTATAGTTTACATGTTTATTACTAAGATACCTGGTTACTGTACCTGCCATATATGTTTACATATGTTGATAGAACTGCTCCTACTCCTCTATATACATATACATATATATTTGCCTCACATTTATATATGCTCACTTGTATATACATTTACATTTATATATATATATATATTTATCCTGTTTTCAATAACGGCATACTGTTAAATACCCACTTACCTGTATATACATATATCTATTATTATGCTGCTCATATCACATTAATACCTAGACTGTCTTTAACATGTACATTTAACCTGTAAATTATATTATATAACCTGCACTTTACTGCAACATGTGCACTCTGGTTAGATGCAAAATTATTTTCTCTGTACTGTACTTGTGCTGCTATGACGATACATTAGAATCTAATGTAATCTAATGTAATTATCATTTAGTAGAGCTGATGTTTCTTTCTCTCCGGTTGTATTTCAGCTGCCATACGAATGTATTATACTAGTACGTCAACATTCAAATGAGCTCATGTACAGAATTAGCATCTCTCCCGTACCTACGCATCTTATAACATTAACATATTAACCTCATTAACATGATTGATATCAACATTGCTCTTGGAAGGGTTAGGGTTAGTGGTTGGACTCAGGGTTAGGGTCAGGTTGATTCACTGTTAATTGTTATATAAATCAGTTATAGAAAAGACAACATCTTCTGGATCAATATGTTCTAGATATCCAGTATTTAGGAGCCTGGTTGTGGTGCGTGTCGTGCTTCTAACGTCAATGGCTTCCCTAATGTGTGTGTATGTTGCTGCATGTCTACGTGTGTCACTTCCCTGTAAATGTCGCCAGTAGGGATGGGATTTGTGGATGCATTATATATACTGTATGCATATGTAGTTAAACGGAAGTGGGGACATATGTGTGTTTCCATTCATATAAAGGGTTAGCCTGTCAGGTGGGAGGAGATGTGTGTTTCCATTCATATAAAGGGTTAGCCTGTCAGGTGGGAGGAGATGTGTGTTTCCATTCATATAAAGGGTTAGCCTGTCAGGTGGGAGGAGATTTGTGTTTTCCGCAGCTGGTGTGAATCAGCTGGATGAGGGCAGCGTGATTGGCTGCTGCCTGCCGAGCCTTCCAGGGAGCTAAGTGGATTGGCCGGGGGTTGGTTAAAGCGAGGAGCCAGGACTGTTACCGGGAGGGCCGGGAGAACGGAAAAGGGGAAGCTACGAGGCGAGGAGAGGACGGGAAGCAAGTCTCTGGACGGATCTACGAGGAAGCGACTGTGGAAGTTCTGCTACGCTGCGGGGTGCTGTACGGCTGCCAGCCGCTGATCGACGGGTCGGTTGAAGGCAGAATTGCGACGCACTCAAATTCCTGGTTATTGCTACGTACCCAAGTTCCGGTGAATTGCAACGCCCTCAAGTACCGGTGAATTGCTACGTACCCAAGTTCCTGATCGTTGTCACGTCCTCAAATTCCTGTCTGTCGCACCGCGCGCTGGTTCCTATCAGGGGCAGTGCGCTGAAGGAAGGGTGAGCAAGATAACTTTTAACTCCTCTCGGTCTGAGGTGTTCCTGACCGAGAGCGGACCCATAACTATTTTAACTCGGGCCATGTCTTGGCAGGCTGTCACTGGTTAAGTGAACAGGGAAAGTATGGCGTGCAAATAGTGCCACTCGTTGTCATTTGCCCACCAGTGCCAGTGACTGTTCCCTCTGTTCTCCTGAGCGGCCAGTGAGTGGGAGAGCATGTTCATGGTGTGATGTGTGCAGTGATTCCATCAATAGAAGTGCCCCGTGTTTGCAGTGATTCCATCAATAGAAGTGCCCCGTGTTTGCAGTGATTCCATCAATAGAAGTGCCCCGTGGTTGCAGTGATTCCATCAATAGAAGTGCCATGTGTTTGCAGTGATTCCATCATTAGAAGTGCTCTGTGTTTGCGTTGGTTAGTTTGCTGTTAATTGTACCATTGATAGTCCCTCCGGCCAGCAGGGGGGTGGGGTAGAGCAGTAACCGCCTGAATGACGGGGTGGTCGATAGGCACGACATTACTTGGCCCTGTGTAACATTTCCATGTGAGAAGCTTGACTGATATGGTCCCTTACTAATAATGATAATGATAATGCCGGCTTTTATATAGCGCTTTTATCCAAAGCGCTTTACAAGTCATGTAAAGTCCTCACATCACCCATTCATACACCGATGGCGGAGTCAGCCATGCAAGGAGACAGCCAGCACGTCAGGAGCAGTTGGGGTTAGGGTGTCTTGCTCAAGGACACCTCAACAGTTTTTGCTAGGAGGAACCGGGGGATCGAACCAGTGACCTTTCGGTTGTGAGGCGACCGCTCTACCTCCTGAGCTATACTGCCGCCCTTACTATGAACTTAATTTATAATAAAGATTATTTTGTTACCTGATATCTGCCTGCTCCTCGTGTGTGTTAATTGGGGGATTAAAAGAACTGGGTGCCAGCAAGTGGGCCATTACCTAGAGGGCTCACTCGCGACATAAACACTCCCACAGGATTAGAATTCCTCACACCCCCAAGTACAACAAACATCTACTACTCCTATTGGTCACGGTACAACAAACATCTACTACTCCTATTGGTCACAGTACAACAAACATCTACTACTCCTATTGGTCAGGGTACAACAAACATCTACTACTCCTATTGGTCAGGGTACAACAAACATCTACTACTCCTATTGGTCAGGGTACAACAAACATCTACTACTCCTATTGGTCAGGGTACAACAAACATCTACTACTCCTATTGGTCAGGGTACAACAAACATCTACTACTCCTATTGGTCACGGTACAACAAACATCTACTACTCCTATTGGTCAGGGTACAACAAACATCTACTACTCCTATTGGTCAGGGTACAACAAACATCTACTACTCCTATTGGTCAGGGTACAACAAACATCTACTACTCCTATTGGTCAGGGTATACAAACATCTACTACTCCTATTGGTCACAGTACAACAAACATCTACTACTCCTATTGGTCAGGGTACAACAAACATCTAATACTCCTATTGGTCACAGTAAACAAACATCTACTACTCCTATTGGTCACAGTACAACACACATCTACTACTCCTATTGGTCAGGGTACAACAAACATCTACTACTCCTATTGGTCACAGTACAACACACATCTACTACTCCTATTGGTCAGGGTACAACAAACATCTACTACTCCTATTGGTCAGGGTATAACAATCATCTACTACTCCTATTGGTCACGGTATACAAACATCTACTACTCCTATTGGTCAGGGTATAACAAACATCTACTACTCCTATTGGTCACGGTACAACAAACATCTACTACTCCTATTGGTCAGGGTATAACAAACATCTACTACTCCTATTGGTCACGGTATACAAACATCTACTACTCCTATTGGTCAGGGTACAACAAACATCTACTACTCCTATTGGTCACGGTACAACAAACATCTAATACTCCTATTGGTCACGGTACAACAAACATCTACTACTCCTATTGGTCACGGTACAACACACATCTACTACTCCTATTGGTCAGGGTACAACCAACATCTACTACTCCTATTGGTCACAGTACAACAAACATCTACTACTCCTATTGGTCAGGGTACAACAAACATCTACTACTCCTATTGGTCAGGGTACAACCAACATCTACTACTCCTATTGGTCAGGGTACAACCAACATCTACTACTCCTATTGGTCACAGTACAACAAACATCTACTACTCCTATTGGTCACAGTACAACAAACATATACTACTCCTATTGGTCAGGGTATACAAACATCTACTACTCCTATTGGTCAGGGTATAACCAACATCTACTACTCCTATTGGTCACAGTACAACACACATCTACTACTCCTATTGGTCACGGTACAACAAACATCTACTACTCCTATTGGTCAGGGTAAACAAACATCTACTACTATACCGTTTTGGATGTTTATGTATTTATAGAAAATATTATAGAAAAGGTTTATTACTACAGTCTCTCTATGCCTATGTCACAACTACAAAAAACATATAAACACCCAGGATTCCTAGTATTAGTTCTTCTAGCTTTCTATCTAGCACACAACATGACATCTGTGCTGAGCCTTGGAATTATAACTTAATCATGTGTCACCATAACCAATGTCAAAAGTCACCATCAGGTCATTAAATTTACTTTTGTATTTGTATTTTATTTGTTTGTCAATTCTGTTCATAAAGAAGAAAGGGGATTCAATAATCTGCCACAACAGCCGGCGTGATATGGAGTTTTACTTTATGTTTATATTCAAAATAGCACAAGTTCCAGGTGACAGATGCTGACCAACCTGTAACTGAGGCAGTGCATTGAGGAGGTTCCCCTGAGGCTCTTCATGGGCGCCTGATGGACCGGGCAGGATCTGCATCTTTAAGCAGGGCTTCAGCATTCTGAAAGACACAATTACACATTGATTTACAACATACAGGATCTAATACATTTGACACATTATTTCATGCCCCACCTTGTGTGGCTTTAAGTTGAACCCACAAACAAACAAATCGACTCAATAAAGAAGGCACTTTTAAATTCTGTGCTTCTATAAACAATACTTTCCATCAGCATTTCCATTTGCTAAGCGGGACTTTTAGTGTCCGTCCACCCAGACACTCCTGTGTTGACGCGCCTCTCTCCTTCATGAAGTTTCTAATTAATAATTCAAATGTAAAATAATATGAATTAAAAGACTAACATTTGGGAAAACCTGTCATTGGCTTTACTTATAGACTATCAATAGGAGTAAATACACCTCCAGGTCAAGAAGAACTGCCGCTCTTTAGCAGGACTTGGCAGGGAGTCCATGATGAAGGCCGGTCCCCATCCCACTTCTACAGCAACAAGGAACCAGTGTCCATGTCTGCACCCTGGAAAGAAAATACAATCATACTCAAATCACACCTATTCACTCAAACAAAACATTGTGTTAATAAGAGCACAACAAGAACATTCAGGTCTGCATTGTTTATGACCATAAAATGATTTAGCTTAACCTTTTTATAATCCCAGACGGTGTACTTAGACTGTAACATAACATACACCTGCTTGCTGGATTCTTGTGGCAGCACTCCAAGATAGGCATGTATTATCTACATGTGATACAAAATACAAATCCCCATATACAATTTCCTCTGTGGGCTTGTAACTTGGCTTTTGCTATCAGGCTAAATATAACAGATACCAGCAAGCTATATCAACTCATGCTGAAGAATCTTTCAACATCTTCAGTTTTTGTAAAAGGCTTTTGATCCTGTTATTTGTGTTATTTTATTGTGTGAGCCCACATGTCTCTTTGGGCGTCCCAGTTGGTCAGGACATATTCCACACATGTCTTCTGGTGTCATTGCTCTGTCAGCTTCTGTATGCCTGAGTCATATCTTGGTGGTGTTTCACTGTTCAGTATTGAGCAGAGAGTTGACAGAATACCTTTATTTGTTTCTTTGGTCAGAAGAACCTCTGCAACTTTCTTTTTCCAAAGCTTAATGACATGAAATGAGCTTAGAAGTTATTTTGCTTCCACAAAGTTCCCTCGCAGAACCTGAATTTCTGTGGCCTCTTTGTCGACGAAGAACATTTTGGCGTTCCGCCAGCTTGGATTTCCTTGTTTGAACAAAGCGCAGACCTTAGAAAGAGATGTTCAGTCTCATGGCGTAAGAATGCATGTGCAACATGTTTATACGTTTACGTTTATATTCTTTATACGGTCTGCCTTGTCTGCCTGATGTGGTAATAAGGATAATCATAAGGAAGATGTTAATACAGTACAATAAGGTAGATGTTATTTGACATTTGCAAATATTGATTTTAATATAACAAAATCCAAGCTAGACTACTCTCCATACTAACTTCATATCTCACTAAAGGGGATATGAATTAAAAAGGTTACTTAGACACTTGATATAATAAAAAGTAAAGTCCTGTTGGTGGTGTACTTACCAAGGATTGTCTTTGAAGTGTTGTTTTCTTCATTTTTTTATCTGAAACACAAGATTGCACCATACTTATGTTAGTCCGTCCCCATCTAGTGGACAAATGTGTTACTACAGTCTAAAGGAGTAAAACCATTTAGCATATTGCCCTTGTTTTGGTCTTTTTACCAACATGTAGAGCTTAATAACAACAGATGAGGAACCGTGGGCGTTTGTGTAAATAGCTGCTGTATGACTATTCTCACCCGGGTTTAAATAGACACTCTGAATATGTTATAAAGTCTGTGAAATAAACCAGTCGATGGAGTGAATGGGAAATCTCCTCCTCTGCTTGTTTTGTTGTTGATCAGATTCAAGTCTGCACCGTTTGGAGGAAAAGTGCGACCCCTGGTGGTCAAAGTAGATCGTTGTTTTACCTCTTCTACTGAATCCATATTGTACTGAGAATGTACATATTCTACTGAATACATGTTTAACTGAAAATGTACTTATTCTACTAATTACATATTGTAATGTATATATACCGATTCAACTAAATACATATTGTACTAAGGATGAACCTATTCTACTGACTACATAGTGTACTGAGAATGTACCTATTCTACTGAATACATATAATATCCTGTTGATTGACAGGTGAGATGATCAGAGGTGTGGAGTTTCTACCACTATTATGTGAACATGGACAGAGGATTGGATAGAGAGGCTCACTGAAGGTGCAGCCAGTAGCAGAGTAGATATGAGCCCTGGCTTCCACATCATAGAAGGAGACCAGACCTGCGTCATAATCAACAAACACCCATTAAATACCAACCTATCCTGGTTTCTGAGAACATTTACTTTTTTTTCCTGAACAAGACCACCCGACCACCTGGCTCCGCCCCCAACACCTGGCTCCGCCCCCACAGACAAACACTTAACTGACATTTCAACATTTACACATTTTTTAATGTATCTCCCAGACTTGAACTACACAAAACATCCGAGTCATGTGACTCGAGTCATGTGACTCGAGGTAGGGCAGACGAACCAGACCAACAAGTTGATGATGTCACATGATCACTGCTGGTGGATTATGGGTCGTTATTTCACACCAGGGACAAACCGTGTGGAAACAAAACAGCCAGAAGGGGGGAGGGGGGATTCAGACCACACCCCTACAATGATTATGAGATAAACAGAGACGTTTAGTTCCTTGTATCCATCCATGCTCCATTTCTGCCAAATGAGAACTTTAAATGAGAGTTCTGCCGAATGAGAACCACTTATCTGAAAGAGGGGGGACAACTTGTAAGGATTACAAGGCAGGCAGGCAGGCAGAAAGACAGACAGACAGACAGACAGACAGACAGGCAGGCAGGCAGGCAGGCAGACAAATACAAAATCCTCCTCTTACTAACTCCTATCTACTATATCATGTGCTTCCTATGTCCTTCTACATCCCCTTCCTTACCCTTCTCCCACTTCTTCCTCCTCCTAACTCTTATCTTCTATATCAGGTGCTTCCTATGTCCTTCCTAACTCCTCTCACACATCATCCACTAACTAACTCCTCTGTACTACATCATTAGCTTCCCATCTCTGCTCCTGGATCATTAGCTAACTCGCTCACCCCCTGCACCACCTGCTTACCCACCAACTACATCAGTCTCACCAACTACATCATATGCTTACTATGTCCTTCATCATCTACTGACTAACTCCTCACCTGCACCACTTGCGTCCTTCTCTCCTCCATCACTTGGTCACTAACCCTTCTTCTAGTAAATCACCTGCCAACTAACTCCTATCTACTGGACTAGCTGCTTCCTAAAGGTCCCGTCCGAAATCGTCCACTGACATCTGATCATCAGATCAAGGGATGAGGGGGGGGAGTGGTGTGTGTGTGTGTGTGTGTGTGTGTGTGTGTGCGTGCGTGCGTGCGTGCGTGCGTGCGTGCGTGCGTGCGTGCGTGCGTGCGTGCGTGCGTGTATGCGTGTGTGTGTGTGTGTGTGTGTGTGTGTGTGTAGGGTTCAACCTTCTCCGAGAGGATGGCGCCGCCCGAGGTAGAAGATTGGACGGGTGACATTCACAGTCAAGAGAGGAAGGGGAAGTGAAACCCCCCCTACCCAAGATAAGATTCAAGATTCAAGAGAATTGATTTATCCCAAAGGAAATTAAGGTGCAACAGTTGAAACAGGGGGAATAAATGCACACAAAATATACTAATACCAAAAAACTAAATAACAACAAACTAAACTAAACTAAACTAGTATAAACAAAATGTAACTAAAATAAACAAAATATAACAAAAAAATTTAATAAAAAGATACCCTCATTGCCTAGCCGCTCCTTTTCAAACCCCGCCCTGGACCCCCTCGCTGTACCCTAGAGGTAACAAACAAGACTGAGCTGTAGCCATCTCTTGTCAGCAGGTAGCCTACTAGCCCCTGGAAAGGCTTCAGAAAGAGCTAATGCTGCGATTAGTACGGACAGGCCGGCTGCCACCGCGCTACAGAATAGGCCTATGTCACATTTCCTGCTTCCGGAACGTTAAACATCGCTGAGCAGTGTACTCTTACTTCCGGTAGTTACCCCAGATACGTGACAAACTGTGTCCGCCTCCTCTCCTCTCTGTTATTGTAGTGTACCGGCTGCTCAACGTCTAAACAGAGACAGCCCTACCTCAGTTTACACCATTTCCCCAAAGACAAACTCCTCCGCAAGTCTTGTGTGAGGCTGATAAGGAGGATGAAGGTCCCTGGTTTCATGTTCTCAGGGGTAGCGTGTATGTCTGCAGTTTGCACTTTGACAAGGAGAGCATACGTCTCGAAAAGTGGGCAGAATAGGCTAATAATGTCGGCTATGTGTATGAATAAAAGCACTGGTCCTGACCCCCACACACACTCCATCTCTCATCCGAATAGAGCCACAATGTCGGGTAAGTGTGTGATTAAAAGCACTGGTCCTGACCCCCACACACACTCCATCTCTCATCCGAATAGAGCCACACAATGACGGGTAAGTGTGTGATTAAAAGCACTGGGCACTACGGACCAAAACCCGGTATTTTTAGGCTGCATCGCGATATACGATATATATCGGTATTTTATACAAATTTGGTTTTAACTCAATGTCACAAGCACTTTTATTTTAAGTCATATTCACAAGAATAACAGGCATTCCCTTTTAGAAAATATACAGCTGCACACTACATATTAACACGTAAATTAAAAGGTACATTGAAATAATCAAAATCCATCAAATAAATAGCCTATATTAAATACATAGGCATACCTCTGCTCCTACACAAATTGCCTTCATTATATGGCGATATATCCAGATAGAGCCACAAGACACAATTTCGGGGAATTGTATGATTCGGATTTAGACTTCTTCATTGTAGAGTTCATTCACTAGTTGAACCACATCGTCTTGACCGACTTTTCGAGGGTTGAGGCAGAGGAACACGTGGTCGAGGCAAGCAGGGGTCGGTAACAGGTAGTCGAGGGTTGAGGCAGAGGAACACGTGGTCGAGGCAAGCAGGGGTCGGTAACAGGTAGTCGAGGGTTGAGGCAGAGGAACACGTGGTCGAGGCAAGCAGGGGTCGGTAACAGGTAGTCGAGGGTTGAGGCAGAGGAACACGTGGTCAAGGCAAGCAGGGGTCGGTAACAGGTAGTCGAGGGTTGAAGCAGAGGAACACGTGGTCAAGGCAAGCAGGGGTCGGTAACAGGTAGTCGAGGGTTGAGGCAGAGGAACACGTGGTCAAGGCAAGCAGGGGTCGGTAACAGGTAGTCGAGGGTTGAGGCAGAGGAACACGTGGTCAAGGCAAGCAGGGGTCGGTAACAGGTAGTCGAGGGTTGAGGCAGAGGAACACGTGGTCGAGGCAAGCAGGGGTCGGTAACAGGTAGTCGAGGGTTGAGGCAGAGGAACACGTGGTCGAGGCAAGCAGGGGTCGGTAACAGGTAGTCGAGGGTTGAGGCAGAGGAACACGTGGTCAAGGCAAGCAGGGGTCGGTAACAGGTAGTCGAGGGTTGAGGCAGAGGAACACGTGGTCAAGGCAAGCAGGGGTCGGTAACAGGTAGTCGAGGGTCAAAACACGGCGGATCGATAGGAAGAACAACAATGAACTTAACATGAAACGTACGCGATGCTTTCTGAAAATCTGAATGATAATCCAGCAATGAGTGACACAACAGACACGGCTTAAACACAGCTTGGTAATGAGGGGCGATTGACAACAGGTGAGTTCAGTAGGAAACGGCTGACAGGGAAAACACGGAGTGGCATTTGGGAACGGAGTCGTGACATCGTGTGTGTGTGTGTGTGTGTGTGTTAACCAACAGCTCTATGGAAGGCACCATCAAAGTCAATTAGTCAAGAACTCGGGGGAGGTCATAGCAGGTGTGTGTGTGTGTGTGTGTGTGTGTGTGTGTGTGTGTGTGTGTGTGTGCTTGTGAAAATGCTTTAATGGTGATGTGATGAGGATATTTTAAAATATGATCTGAGACAATATAGTAAGCTAAACATAACCAAGGATGAAACCATGGACCTCAGGGAGATGTCAATCAATATAAATCAACATTGAATTGGAGTTCTGTGCTGTTCTATTGTTTGCAGACACTGGCCCCTTATGAATACAAGAGAGAGAGAGAGAGAGAGAGAGAGAGAGAGAGAGAGAGAGAGAGAGAGAGAGAGAGAGAGAGAGAGAGAGTTTGCCTATAGTTCGCAAGATATTCCAAAAGCTGCGCACACGTGTGTGTGTGTATCAGTATCCTGATCAGTATCAGGACTGAGGAGAGCGAATTTGCTCTAGCAACATGTAGCGACTCAGTCACTGCCAGAAGGGCAGTTTCTGTCGAGTGACCTGCCTTAAAACCAGATTGGTGGGGATCCAAGAGGCAGTTCTGGTGGAGATACAAGGACAATCGGTTAAAGACAGCACTTTCAAGAGTTTTGGATAAGAAGGGCAAAAGGGATACCGGTCTGTAGTTCTTGAGTTCAGAGGGGTGGAGTGTTGGTTTCTTCAGGAGGGGGGTGACTCTGGCTCTGGCTCTGTCTTGAAAGCAGCGGGAAAGCATCCAGACGTCAGAGATGCGTTGATGACGTGTGTCAGGAAGGGCAGGAGTTCAGGCGCAGTGGACTGAAGCAGAGGGGAGGGAACTGGATCCAGTGAGCATGTGGTGGGGCGGCTGGATGTGATGAGGTGAAGAACATCATCTGTGGAGAGGGGAGAGAAATGGGTAAGGGAGGGATGTGGGAGGGAGGGGGGAAGACATGGGTGGTTGATGAGAGCATCGGCCGGGGGGTCAGGGAAGGAGGATCTGATATCGTTGACCTTCTTGTCAAAGGGAGGAGCTGGGGGGAGGGGGAGGGGGATGGAGGAGGGAGGAAAAAGTATCAAACCGTTTTTTAGGGTTAGATGCTCAATTTGAATTTTCGGAGATTGCGACGGGACGTCACCATCTTGGTAGGGAGAGAGTGGGAGGGGGGGAAGGGAGGAAGAGGGAGAAGGACATGAAGAAGTGATCGGATAGATGGAGAGGAGTAACTGAAAGGTTTACTGTAACGCAGTGTCTGGTGAAGATGAGGTCCAGCTGGTTGCCGGCCTTGTGGGTCAGAGGAGACGGGAAAGGTCGAAGGAGGCGAGGAAGGAGAGAAGAGGGTCCAACTACTCAGTCAAGATGTTGAAGTCGCCAAGAAGGATGAGGCCGTAACCATCATCAGGGAAGTGGGAGATCAGCATGTCAAGCTCCTCCAGGAGGTCACTAGCTGGTGGATATAATAAATGATTGACATGTATCGTCTTTTATAAATAAATGTCAAATAAACACGGACACAATAACTACATAATATGAATTCATAAATGAAAATGAAATACAAAGTAGAGAAAAGCGCTGGTTTTTGGTGCTTTCTGAAAATGACAGATGTGATATAAATATATAAAATATATTATTATCAGTATTATTATCATTATTTTTATCGTCATTTATTTTGTTGTTGTTGTCATATAATGACATATAATCCCTTATATAATACATAAAACATCACAACAACCAAAGTAATCAACTCAAAGCATGTAGCAGCAGCCCCTAGACAGCAGAGGACCACGGTCCTCAATGACTACAGACCCGTCGGCCCTCACCTCTGTGCTAATGGAGATGAACCAAACAGCTCCTCTCTGACCATCTGCAGTTCACCAACAGGTCTGTGGATCAACCATCCTCCCGCACCAAGACAACAATCTCCCAGACCTGCAGCGCCAACAAGGCCCAGCAGAGGGCGCTCTTCCCCTTACTGCACTGTTGTGTCCTTGTATTATTCATGATGTGCTACCGCTCACTACGGTGCTGCACTACTGTCACCTTAAATGCATTTAGCACCATCCTCCATATGAAGATATCATCCCTTAGACATGTTACTGTTGTTATGGTTCTTTATTGTTGTGTATAGTATTGCTATAGCATAGTGTTGTTGTATAGCAGTATATAGTGTTGTTGGTAGTATAGTATTTTGTAGTACAGTGTAGTCTAATATAGTAAAGTGTAGTTTAGTATTGAATTCAGAATGCAGAAGTGAAGGGGAGTCAGCGTTCCATTGTTCTTGTTCACATGGCAACAAGCTTCCTGTGGCAGCTGGAGCCTGGTCACCACTTCTTCGCTTATCACGCTTGCTTACCTTGCATATACTTTCAACAATACATAACAATCTACTTTTCTGTTCATTATATGTTGTATGATGTCATTTAACATGCGTGGGTAATTTATAATACATCACACACACACACACACAACACACACACATACACAGTCGCACACGCAGGCACGATCACACACACAAGTGCACACACACAATATCTACATTCATAATGTAGTTATTGATGTGAGATTTATATGCAGGAAGATGGCAGGTGGACATTTTGAATATGTAGAAGGTGATTAGAGACAGCTTGCCATCTCAAGCTAGCTAAGTAAAAACTAAAACAACAACAACAACAACAAACAACAACATGTAAACACGTACACACAGTTTACTCAGAGTGCTTCATAGTCTCCACTCATATTCTTGCCGACGGTAGGTTCAACTGAGACAACCACAACAGCTCATCAGGAGCAGCTAAAGGCTAAAGGCTACAGGCTAGGCTAAAGGCTAGGATAAAGGCTAAAGGCTAAAGGCTACAGGCAGGCTAAAGCTAGGATCAAAGGCTAAAAGGCTAAAGGCTGGCTACAAAGGCTAGGATAAAGGCTAAAGGTTGGATAAAGGCTAAAGGCTACAGGCTAGGCTAAAGGCTAGGATAAAGGCTACTAAAGGCTAAAGGTTACAAGGCTAGGCTAAAGGCTAGGATAAAGGCTATAAGCTAAGGCTACTTAAAGGCTAAAGGCTACAAGGCTACAGGCTAGGCTAAAGGCTAGGCATAAAGGCTAAAGGTAAAGGCTACAGGCTAGGCTAAAGGCTAGGATAAAGGCTAGGCTTAAAGGCGACAAGGCTAGGCTAAAGGCTAGGATAAAGGCTAAAGGCTAAAGCGTACAGGCTAGGCTAAAGGCTAGGATAAAGGCTAAAGGCTACAGGTAATAGGTAAAGGCTAGGATAAAGGCTAAAGGAAGGCTACAGCTAGGCTAAAAGGCTAGGATAAAGGCTAAGGTAAGGCTCAGGCATTAAGCGCTACAGGCTAGGCTAAAGGCTAGGATAAAGGCTAAAGGCTAAAGGCTACAGGCTAAGGCTAAAGGCTAGGATAAAGGCAACGGTTGGCTAAAGGCTAAAGGCTAGGCAACTGGTGAATGTATTATTATGAGATGTGTAGGGTGCCAGGGTTTGAGGACTATAGTAGCATGTCTAAAGTTTTGGGTTCGATGCAGAATGCCAGTGTCCTCTGAATGGCTAAAAAGGTAAACTGACAGAATATTGAATGACTATTATGAAATATAAGCATGTGTTCCTGCCAGGTTTTGCAAGGGATATATTATGATGACAAAATTGAAAAAAAAATCACAATTAATTTTTAAAGGCAATACATCTAGAGACTGCGGCTGTCTAGGGAATACCAGCTATACTCTAATGAAAATACAACATATGTTCTCAGTGTGGAGCAGTGAATAGGGAATAGAGACGTGCACTTACACACACACACCACACACACACACACACACACACCACACCAACACCAACACACACAACACACACACACCACACACAACACACACACACACACACAAACACACGTCTGCAAGACAAGCAATGGAGACAGACAGTAACAAGTGAGGAGGAGCAGTGACAGACAAAACGTTATTTAAGGCATGAAATAATATGTTTTGTTATGGAGAAACACCTGTCTATTGGACTGTATGGGTCTTTGAGAGAATCAGCTCATCCAGGTCTGCTGTGTGTAGTGCTGTGAGCTTGTGCCATGAGTTTTTGTTTGTGTGCTTGTGTGTGTGTTTATGAGAGAGCATAGAGAGTCACGGTGGAGAAAAGGATAAGAGAGAGGATGGAGAGGTCGTATAGAGAGAGCATGGAGAGGAATACATAGAGATATTCGAGGAGAGAAAAAGAGTGATGGAGCAGGGATAGAGACAGAGACAGAGGGATACGAGAGATAGATAGAAAGAGGTGCGGTAGAGAGAAATGGAAAGGGAGAAGAGAAGAAGAGGAATTGAAAGAGATGGATGGAGAGGGATAGAGATAAAGAAAGATGGAAGAGAGAGAGAGAGAGAGAAGAGAGAGGAGAGAGAGAGAGAGAGAGAGAGAGAGAGAGAGAAGAGAGAGAGGAGAGAGCAGACGAGAGAGCGACGAGACAGCAAGAGAGAGAGAGAGAGAGAGAGAGCACCCGAGTAAAGAAGAAAGTTGTAGCGAGGTGGAGTGGTTGGACATGTAGCTGAATCATGATCTTGACAACAAAGCAGGGAGAACCAACACTCCCCTCCTGGGTAACACCGGCCAGGGCGACTCATGGCTGCATCTCTTTCCATAGTCGTGCAGGGAGGGTAGACAAACGCACCCACAAAACAACCACAATTTTTTATCACACAACCGATACATCAACACAACACACACACACAAACGAACCAACAAGCTGGCAGGGAGGGCAGAGCACAACAACAACAACGACCATACCACCACACCACTCACAACAACCACACAAACACACACACCACACACACACTACACACCCACACACACACACACAAATACACACTTACATACAGAAAACTAACACGCACAACATAGGCACACAGTGTGTGTGTGTGTGTGTGATGTGTGTGTGTAGTGTGTGCTGTGTGTGTAGTGTGTGTGTAGCTGTGTAACAAAAACATCACTTAACGAAGCCTTATCTGCAGTGCACACAGTATGAATCGACGGAACATCCATTGTATATAATCAAAAATAATACTACCCTTCCAAACAACGCAAACCAAAACAAGGCCACACGAACACAACAACAAACACACCCACACACACACAACACACCCACCACAACCACAACACACACACACAAACACAATACACACACACACACACATACACACACACACACCACACAGGAACAACAAACAGAAAAACTGACTTCCTGTTTATCCTTGAGCCATTTCATTGTTACACACTTTTTCACGTGAACAAAACAAATACAAACCACACACTAAGTAGTTTACTAAGGTTGTTATTATGCGCTCTGCAAGTGTATAACCATCACAGGCGGCCATTTATATATGAGGGATTGGGCGAGCTTCAGTATGATGGACTTGACTGTGGAACCGCGTGTCAACCAGTTCAAGTCCCGAAAAAACGGACACAGACACAGAGTCAGACTGTTATGGGGAAATCATGTGCCAGTTTGCATCCTGTGCCACTGCCGAGGGAGGTGCTTAAGCAGGACCAGAACCCATAACAGATAAACACAAACACTGACTCCCGGGGCGCTCTTAATACAAAAAGCCGCCCACTGCTCCAAATACTAGGATGGGTTTGATGCAGAGATACAAATGTCACTGTGTGTACATGTTGTGACCAATAAAGAGGATCAATCTCTCCGCGGAAAAAAATTAAGATAAATGAG